>VXAL01018097.1:1490-15978 GCA_013399475.1 Chauna torquata | reverse complement strand
TTCCTTCTTTCCTTCCCTCCTTCCTTCCTTCCTTCCTTCCTTCCTTCCTTCCTTCCTTCCTTCCTTCCTTCCTTCATTTCTTCTCTCTTTCTTTTTAAGTGGTAGAAAATGTTACATACTATCTGTGAGCATAAAACATCTGAATATCTCCTGAGCCTGAATATCACCTCAGCCTTGTCTGTCCTTTACATGACCCAATCCCAGATGTTTTCCTAGACTGATCAGAGAGTGAGAAATAGCTTACAAAGCAGAGGCATTAGCAGAAAGATACCAGGAAGGATGAGTTAACAAATCAGTCTGATCTGAGAGGGAAAAGTCATAATGAAAAAGATACTATACCTCTTTGAAAAGATGTGTCACCTGGCCTCCCGCACTGGGGTCGACAGCCTGCCATACTCTGTGCTGTGTGCTCTGACACCACCTCCGACTGCTGCTGACAACCCTAATGTCAAAACTTTTTTAGACTGCAAGTAGAAAGCAGTTGATAATTGGAGTTTCTAAGAACCTAAAGCTTAAAAAAAAAAAAAAAAAAGGAAAAACTGTAAGCAACATTGTTGTCAGGATTTTTGCTATCCCTTTGTTTTTAAATCATTAATATTAGTGTTATGACTTGTATGACAGATGTTATCACAGCTCCCAAAAAGCATAATTTCATTTCATGGAAGACATAATAGTTATTGAGATAGATAGATAGATAGATAGATAGATAGATAGATAGATAGATAGATAGAATCTCTCTCCCCACAGTTACTGGGATTTATTTTCATTCCATATTTGACAAAAACGGATCCTTTTCAAAATCTGTCATGGAAATCTGCTCATGGCTGGAGACCTACTATCAGGTTTCCAGGGGCTTTGTTCACAGTACAATGCTCGGGTACCTGGATGGGTGCTGGGGCAGGGATATGGGCAGGGACTGCTTCCCTGGCCCAGGCACAGAGCCCTGGATGTGGCCATGACCACAGCAGCCCAGGCTGGCACCTCTGCAGCACAATCCTGAGCACTGTCGGGGAGGGTAACCACACAAAAAGAGCTGTGTGAGGCACCTCTGAATTTAGACTCTGGCCCTAGAAAACTAAATCTAACTGCACATCTCCAATCTAGACACCTTTTAAATTGTACATGTATTTTTTAAGGGGTGTGTTGTGGGGCATTTCTTCCCATTACAGGTTTCTTTTAATGAGATAGATGAACACCAGAGGCCTCAGTAGAAACAGCTTCCTTAGGGTAGCAAGAAATCTTACAGTGAAGCTACATTGTATTTTATTATCAGACACAGGATTTTAATTTATTTTACTGTTGCTTAAGTGCCCAGGGTCCCGTTCTCAAGGGATTTACTTATTTATTCTAGTCAAGGATAACTGAATTCTTTGGTAATATCTTTGCCCTGTGCCCCCTCAGATAAGTCAAGGTGTTTACTTTCCTTTGTTTGCTTGTGTATCAGCTGAATAGTTTTTAATCTCCATCATCTTAGGGCTTTTTGTTCGAATCTTCCTGAAGTACGACTGTCTTCCTGCTATCTCTGTCAGGAAATAATGGCTACAAGGCCATGCAAGGTAGCCATGTTGAGAGACTAGGTAAGTGCTGTGCACCAATGCACGCATAAAGCTGGCTGAAGGAAAATATGAGAGCAGGAAAGAAACAGCTTCTCGCCCCACACTTAAAGGCATGAGCAGCTCCCAAAGCCCATATGGGCAGGATACAGCTTGCCCTGGCCAGGGTGATGCAAATCTTGTGACAGGATGGGAGCCAGGAAGATGGGATAAGGGAGTCACAGGGATTTTAGGTGGGAAAAGAACAATGTTTTGGATGCCATCTGATAGCTAAGTAGTACCAAAGCACATGACAGGACCCCTTTTGCTTTATCTGAAGTGGCAAGATGAGACAGAGCCTTGAAAATAAGGAATAGTTTTGAGTAGGTGACAGCCTGAGTTAAGATCCGTTTGCTGATTATAATGAGCCTGTGAAGTACACCTAAAAGAGCCTTGAGTGTACTCCTTAGTTATATCAGCTCTCTGCAGTGATTATCTGTTTGTCATCTGTGTCTATTTTGGAAAATTATATTTTAGTTACTGCAAGTTAGTCAGCAGCTTGCACAATAAACAGCTAGTCACAATGAGAGTGTCAGGCTCCTACTGGGTCCAGTTACAGAAATGTTTCCACCAACAGGATTTATAAATGAAACACACAAAAAGCCAGCCTCTTAAACGCGGGGCTGTGCTAAGGCTATTCAGTGCAGCAGCAGTTGGAGCAATTGATTGGAAAAGGCTAGAGCGAGGGCTGAACTGAACTGGACTTTTCTCAAAACTGTTTGGATTCCTTAAGTTTGGGATGGGGGGAGGTGGTAGGAGAGGGATTGTCAGTTCAGGAACAACAGGAAGGATTAGTTTTATATCACACAGCTTGAGGGAAAGAGGATAGCAAAATACCAGGGACATGGCAACTTGATCCAGTGCTGTTTCCAGGGAAGGCAAGGTCTGTATTTCTGTTCCACGTGTTCCCAGTACCTTTCATCAGCACAGTTTTGATCCATGAATCAGTCTTTTAGGAACCGCTGCAATACAAATGAATCATTGCAGTCTATTCTGGAAAAAGATGTCAATAAAATCCCTACAATATGACAGTTATCTGCTTATTTTGGCCTGTCACATATTACATTGACTGCTTTGGACATGATTCATCTACTTCAGAAGCCAGTGCCACTAGCTTGAGACTGAAACATTTTCCAAGGGCTGTGAGGGGAGAGAGGAAGGAAGACTGTGCATGTGTCTGCTGGTGGACTCTAGATGGGGGAGAAGAATCCTACTAAAAATGGGTGACCTGAAATAATTTTCAAGCAGTCATTTTTTTAACATCCTTCAAAAGTGCAACGTCTTTCTTAAAGATTTCATCTGTGCCACATCCTGTTAATAACACCATCTCATTACCACAATGGTAACAGTCACTTTATGCTCACTTAACAGAAATCTTTCAAAACAACAGTATTCGATTTTCACAGTTGTCTCTGTATGATACAGGTTAGCAGCTTCTTAGCTCTGCTTTCTTAGCATAATTACATAATTTAGAATTAGTCACTCGTGTTGACCTTTAAATAGAATCAAACATTCAATTTAGATAGTTGTTTTGTCATTAGCAAACACTGAGCTGCTGAGAACATTTCTGCCATTGGCTGACAGTGTCATAGTGAGCACTTAAGAGTCAAGGTGAAGTGCAATGTCTGTACTAGTTATGCCCGTCCTTTGGAAGACCTGGGTTCTCACCAGCCCTCACAACTGTTAAGGTCCAGTCTTACCCTCTGAAAGAAGTAGTTTTCATCCTTTCATTAGAAGCAGAATCAGCATGTTTACAAATATAATGATTTTACATACAGCAGATGAAGGGATAAATTCTACCCTGGAATACCTCTTCTCAAGTTCCTGCAGTTACAGTTGTGTATATACGGAGGGTGGTAAACCCGAAGCCTGCATATCGAAGTTCTTTTATCTCAAAAGTTTTCCACAGCCAGAAAGCACTCTGACCACCAAGAAAGTTGCCCCACATCTGGGAGGGAATTCAGTAGCTGTTTGCATTTTTGCTTAGTTACCTGGCTGCACCCTCTTGGAAATCAAAAAGGTTGTTCTGGGGTAACGGAAAACAGAATGTTGCCTGTAGCTTTTCGCTACTCCAATCCTCAGCGCAAATATCCCACACACAGTAGTTTGAGAAAAACAGGAAGAAACAAGATAAGCCAAAGCCCCGGTGACTACAAAATACACCTTAGTAAGTCCCTAACTGATACTGCCTCTTATCAGATGAAATACCTGAGTATTAATTCCTTTTAATTAAACTCATACGTGATTCTCTTTCGAGTATATTTATAGGCACTTTTCACTATGGTGTGGTGCATTGTGAGTTACAGAAGAACTGTTCAGAGCACTGAGATGGGCATCGAAATACATGTTACAAAAACATGAATAGGGGCATATGTGTCTGTTTACAAGTATACAGAAACACATTTGTGTGCATACAAACACAGCAGCATCACATGTGATACAAGATTAGACACTGTGTAGATTTACTGACTGCTAATTTTACTCTCTCAGGACACTTTCTGCCTCTTATAGTGTTTAATGTGCTCTTTTATGGATGAGGTCAAATTGCATAATAGTCTGCTGATAAATTGTAAGGTGCCTGTGAGGCAGACAATCTTTACCAATAATTATAAACTTTTGACACACAGCAAACACTAATAAGAGATCATGAGGCTAAGGAATGACATGACAGTGCTGAAAGAACCATAGCAAAGATGAAGACGCATACAAAATGATGAATGTTTTTTTAAAATTCTTATTTTGTGCAATCAGGTTTTGTGAAGCATTGCCTGTTTCTTTCTGTCTTCCAGTCACAATGTAACTTTTTCCACTGTCTTAATAGAAAAAAAAATGACTGGAAGATGCAGGAAAATTGCTTGCAGATCTGTCTGATACATGTCTCCGACAGATCAAAATGTATTTAAGATCTTCATATAAATATGCTAAATATTTTTAATACATGAAGGAAAAAGTGAATATTTTAAAAAAATGCATCCTATCCAAACAAAACCATGTGTAACAACACACTAGGTGTTTTCATTTGGTTGCTTAAGCAAGTGAGTTACGAAACTGTCGTTTTATTCAGCCTTGCTTTAGCAAGGTATGTTCTGTTGACTAGATGGACTAATGGTCCTAATCCTGGCAAACTTTCAGAGAACTATCACTCCTAGTTCAGCATTTCTCAATGTACCTTCTCCTACTACAACTACAAAAGTCCTGTTTCGTGCTATTGCAAATTATAGAATAGAAATATATACATATATTCCTGAGCAGCAATATGATAAGCAGAGGAATTCCAGTTTTAATAGCCTCAACAATGAGTCAGCGTTATGGAGAAAGGTTAATCATGGTTAAGGACTATTATTCTGTGGCCAGAAGGCTACACTTATCCCCATCATTTGTGGCTGTTTTTAAAAGGAACTCTACGATAGGCCTGGCTAAAGCCTTATCATTGTGGTTTGTGGTCAGATGGGCCAGCTGGAACACCAACCAGAATGTATTTACACACTCAAAGCAATTTCTGGTGAGATTTCTTCAAAAACATCAGTTAAACCAGCTGTTAAAGAAGCAAATGATTCCTAAGGTTCAAAACAATATTTGTGAAAACAACACTGTCCTTGTTTGGGAATAGGAACAATCTGGATGAAATATAAAAAATATGAAAATATGATCCAACTCCGTTATTCCTTAGCACACTATCAATTCTCTGTGGCAAAGGAATAAATTAGAAAAATAAAATTGGAAATGTGCAGCCAACCTACAACCTGTCCTTTAGATTTCTTTTTTTCGTAAAACACTTTTTACTGAAAAATACCAATTTACAAAACTTCAGATCTTTCCTCAGTAGTTTATCAAGTTCAGTGGAACTTCCACCAAAAAAATGTTTCTCAGGACCAAAAATGAAACTGTAAAACCTGCCCTACAGAGATATAAGAATGAAATCTTTCACCTTCTGTATTGGAGATGTGGCTTTGAATTCCAAATCAGGCAACACAGAAACTCTTCTGCAGAGGAGCTCCTGCAACTTCAGTGTGTGCTCCACATAGGGATTATTTGCTAATACAGATTTGGAGGCAAAAGGTGAAGTGGCCATTACTGAAAAATCCCAGAAATGCTTTAGTATTCACTCTGTTGAAGTACAAAACCAAAACAGATTTTTCCAACTTGGGATCTCAGTTTCCTGTCATCTTTAGCATGAACCTCCTAGTAAAGATTTATCTTAATGCCAAACTGGTCCTTTTGAGAAACCTGCTCACATCCTGAAGAGGGGCTGGCTTTGTCACTGTGCAGGCAATCAAGTCTACACCTCAGCACCTGCAATTCAGCTTTCTCCAGGGATGCTTAAAAGTATTTGTCATCTTTGGTGGCTCTTACCAAGCTGGATGTTTTAATTCAGTTTGAGCTCATAAACTTGGCTGACTCATATTTAGGTAAATACACATTGCAAAATAAATAAATATATAAATAAAGAGCTCCCGTCACCCTGGCTTAGTGCTGCTTAATTTATCAGAGGAATGTTTCCTGCGTGTGAATGTGCTGGAGGCCCAGATTTTGGAGAATCAAGGCAATTTCTACCTATGAGAAGATTAGCTCATTCATTTTAGGTACCACTGAGGCTCATTCTGGAGAATTTCTGACATAAATCAAGGGTCTTCATAAGTCCATCAAAACAAACTGAGGCAGTAAGCACTGAAGCAGATGTTTTTGAACACCTATGCTCAACACTGAGGGCAGTCAAAGTGGTTTCAGGCAGCAATGTATTCCCAGGGGCCGGCGTAGTTAAAAGAAACCAAGCATTACTGCCAGCATGCCCAAGTTGGCTGATTAGCAACCACAAAGTCTGCATTTGTGCTTATATAATTTCATCTTGCAGTGTGTTTTCTGAGGGTGCTGGTCAGTGTTTACTGTAACGTTGACACTTGGAAAGCATTTCTTTTGCAGGGAGATAATTGTCTATAAATCCCAACTAAATAATAGGCAAAGAGATTTCTGATAAGCAAGTAACAAATTATTTAAAGAATTCCTAGGATCACATTTAAAAATTCAAAGTGTAGTAGCACTATATGTGTTTCCCATGGCCACACACATTTTGGCATAATAATAAAACTCTGAGAATCTCTTCATCTTTACCTGACAGAATTTAACACAACTCTGTAAGTATTATGATTATTATTTACAGAACACTCTGGTTATGTGTGCTATATTCATATACATCTGCGAAAGACAGCAGCGTGTCCATGCCCCATGGAAATTACGTTCTGTGGAGGAGAACGAGCCTTTTGTTTCAGCCTTGTGTAAGGGTTGGCATGTAGCATCAGCACTCTAGGAGAAGCCCTGAAGGAATGGTGATGGGACGGTGAGTCAGAGAATTCCTCTCTCGTCTCCTAAGGGAGTCATTTGGTTTAGTTCTTTACTGATTGGAATTAATTTGCCTCCTCCACCCACTTCCTGCCAACCTGCCTGCTCTTTGCACAGATATCAGAAGACTGGGCTCCCCATCCAGTCCCACTGCCTGCCACTCACCTGTGAACGTTCTTACATAAGCGCCTGGCATCCTGTATGGGCAATGGCAGCAAAAGATGGTGGAGAGGCTACCAGTACAAACAGGTGATAAAATAGGAGATGCTTACGACAAGAAAGGACATATTTTGCGTTTAAAGAATCAGCACTCCAGATGCTCACATCAGCTCAAGAAACAACACTTGCAAAGGGCATCCTTTCATAGAAGGAAAGGAATGTCCCTAATGAGATGTCATTATACCCATTTCACAGATGGATTTCAGTTGCCTGAACTTCCAGGAAGCCTGAGGTTATATGCAAAATCACAGAGGTAACAGTTTGTCTCATCTTTTCCTTCGCTGGAAATGTAGATATAATGGGTGTAAAATAGATGTGTGGTTGTTGACATGCTGTCACATGGTTCTTGATAGGTTACATTTTGAAAAGCTGCCCAAGGATGCAAAAACAAAGTCAAAGCTACAGATAATATTAGGTACGGGTATCCCTGATCCCAAGCCCCCTAATATTAACTACTACCTAATACTCCCTCTTGTGTTCATTCATATGTTGCTCATGGCCATGTAGAAGAGAGATTCCTCCTGAAAACCTTTCAAAACTTCTGCATTTTAATAAGATGAGAGGAGGTCACTCACTTATTAGAGGGAGTAAAATGACCCATCCCCAAATCCTTTGGTTAACTTCAGATTCATGGGAAAGTCAGTAAAAGGACTGGTTCCCTACTCTTGGGCACAGCTAAGTAGACAAGTTGTATATAATAATGACTCTAGGGTCATTAGAAGGATGGTATCCAAAAGCCAAAAATACACGAATGACAACACAGGAATTAGCACAGTAAAGGCTATAGAAAGGAAAAAGAATCCAGCATTTTAGGAAATTATTTATGAAATGTAGATGGGCCTTCAGTTGGGAATAGGGTTGGGCAAAATGTTAGTGGTTCTTTGTTCTTGCAGCTGGCCTGTCGAATTACACAGAGCCAGCACAGTAAATAATACTACTATTGTCTGCCTGTGTCAGAGACAGACAGAAGGTACATTTGGACTTGGTCCAAACACCACAAGGGCCACTCATAGCCACAGTGTCCAATTACTGCTTGCTTGACTATAAAATGCACTTTTTTGCTGAGCTAATTCAAGAATGGCAGCTTTTAATGGGGTTTGTATTAAAAGGAGACTGCTGCTCTGGCTTTTGCCTGTAAAAAAAGTTATATACTGTACAGGAAGCATCAAACACATACGCAGTGAAAATAATCAGAGTATGATAACATTTGCACAGCAATGACAACAGTGATAGCAATGTCAGTGCTTTACAAACAAAAAAAAAAAGATCAAGCCCTTCTTGAAATAGCCCTGTGCAAAATATAAAACAAAACAAAACAAACAAACAAAAAAACCATGCACACAAAAAAAATCTGCATTCTATATAGAATGGTGAAACAAGTGCATCCACTCTAGTTCTCTGCAGATGCATTCATATTCCATAACTTCTTTCAGTCTTTCAAAGAATAATTGACCATAGATTTCACAGTCTTTGCACAGATACTTTTCTTCAAATCTCTGTTGCACTCATTTTTGCTCTCACTACCAAATGACTTGGAGAGCAGTAAACTGTATGATCCATTTTGCAAATGGCTGAAAGTTATTTGTATTAGATATATAATTTTTTTAAATGTATTTGTAGAAGAGTATTTCCATAGAAGAAAGATCCCATGGGATTAGTGATTCAGAAGCTCTCCCCTCTACAGAAAGTGCATACTAGGGCTTTGATTTTCTTTGCCTATCTATTAGCTAGAGATAAATTTAGGTCTCCTGTTTAGAGCAATCTGCCTACAGTGCACAAAAGATCAGTAGTTGTCAATGATCTATGAAGACTTACTGTGTTTCTCTCCTCTGCCATGCTGACAAGGTGTTAATTTCTTTCTTGGAATAGCAAGTAAAAAAAAAACCAGCAAACTGATAAATTTAGGCAAAGCTCAGGCAAGGACCACATCGCTTTTTAAGGCTTCTTGCTACCACTGTTCCATCATGGGAGTTTTACAAGTCTTGCATAACAGCAATCAATAACAGAATATGGCTACTCTCTAACTTTAAAATCTTGTTCCTTTCTGTGTTTTTATACACACACATGCATATGCACAAATGCTATGAGTGTTCACAAAAGTATTTTCACTTGCAATGTAGAAGGGTTTTAAAATATGTGCCACAGGTACAGAAATATTATCAATCAAAATGTTAAAGTCTTCATAAGCTCTATGTAGGTGAGTTCATTCCCCTTCTCTTTTATCTTTGGATGTCTTGCAGAGTGCTTCATTTGGAGAAAGACCTAAAAGCCACACTGGGTAACAAGAAGGGATAAAAGGGTAAACCTGTCTGTTCATATTTGCCAGTCTTCAACATGGAGAACACAGCAAGCATTCTGTCAAGGAAAATGAGGATATTCTTTTTTGCTTCTTTGAATCCTCAAAAGATGCATCTTCTTTGTAATAGAAAAGAAGTATCTCAATACTTAAGTCAAAATAGCAAACTTTTCAAAGGCCAGAAACTTGGAGCTGGTCATGCGATTTGTGAATTGCGTACTGTAGGTTTGTTTGATATGGCATGCAACAGAGAGAACCTGAAAAATTTCATCTTCAAAATGATGGATATGGACAGTCCTTTCTCCACAAAGCAACCTTCAATTATTAACAGCAGGACTTGTGCTCAGCAGAGTAAAAAAATTCTTCCCACTATCTAGAGTGAAGCTCCCTCCAACAGTCATGGTTGATTCTCTTTCTCTTATCTTATGCAGAGACGTTAATTCTTCCCGAGCACACATAAAACTATTCACATAGAGGGAACTCTTCACCTACAGAGAAATATTCACATACACACTGTTAAAGTCAGGTTAAGGATGTCACTTACATCCTTACACACACACACACACAAAAAAAAAAGAGAGAGAGATTCAGTGTTAAAGCACCTGCTTGTTCCTTAATTCATGCTTTTGCAGGAAAACATATTGGTCTGTGGGTTACATAAGCTAACTTATAACACCAAGACATTTGTGGTGCTGTGAGTGAGTACAAAGACTAAGGATAGTATCCTCATAAATGAGGTTAAAGGAATTACTCCCATGCAACGAGCTGTGAATCCAGCCATCAGGATTACGTGACAAGTTAGTTTGTTCTCATATTTTATTTCTTTATGGGTTTAAGAAATAATGGAAGACTTTTTGTCTATGTGTTAATCTTGTTAATTAAAACTAAGGCAGAGCTCTTATTCTTTTCAGATACAATATTCAACAATTCCTGTGTATGGACTATCTGGTAATGTAAATGCCACTCAGTATGTACCAAGTCCATGTTCTGTTACATCAAGGACTATGGTACCACAGTGGCCCCATAGTATGCAAATTATTGACACAATAGAAGACAGCAACTCTTTTGAAATCGTTATGTTTTATTGTGTCAGGGTCTAGTTGAGGACTCTTTAATCTAAGGATTCTTGAGAAGATAAAATCTAATAGCTCCTTTGGAGCTATAAAGGTCTCTGATGTCATAGGCGATTTGGACACTCCTTATTACAGTATGAAGATTATTAATACACTGTGTACAATGACTTTGTGACTCTTTTGTGGTCTATTGTGTCTATCTAGAATTTTATAAGGCTGGTCATCACCATGGTATGTAAGTCTCCACCACAAAGAGAAAAAAAAGTCTATCTTTCTTTCCCTCTGCCATTCACCTTGTAAGGATACAGCAGCTTTTTGCTGGTCCATAGATTTTAAACAAACAAACAATAACAAGAAGAAATAAAAAACATGAACATAGTAAAGTGTATAAAGTAGTATTTTGAAACAATTTACAAGAAATTTGAGTCAGACAGATTCATTTTGCATTTAGTTTTGAGAGATTGTGGTGGCCGAACATATTTCATCTGATGGTGTCAGTGGAAATTTGCCCAGTAACACTCTTCCCAGGCAAAGCAACTTCACTCCCTAATTCTTTTTATGGAAATTGCTTGCAGTATTGTCCGGGTGTCCGTGTCTGTGCATGTCAACATGAATGTTTTACTACCATTAGCTGCAAGTTTCCCTCCAGATCAGACACTGAAGAGAGTAATAACTAAAAAAGGAAAACCAAATACAGTGATTTGCATTTCAGACTGATGATCTGCCTCAAAACCAGAAGCTCTGAACTCTGTTCCATCTCATAAGCTCTAGGAGCTCTTGCTGCGTTTCCCCAGTGAATCTGGAATTTGCATAGCTATGGACTCGCAACCCTTGGCTTACCCTATCCTAAATCTCTTTGGGACTGATACTCAGCTGAGAGCCAGGATTACTAGGATTTAAATATATATCAAATGCAAAAGTGGGGAGGTGCAGCAATTTCTACAGCAGCTACACAGGGTGAGCCTTCATGATGTGTGACAACAGAGCCTCTGCCATTTCTCAGCTGGAGAGATATAGGGCAGGATTTTTTCATTAGTCAATAAGTAGACCCATATGTCTATAATTTTTTTTTTCTTTTTCATTGTTGTTGCCCTTACTCAACATGCACTCTGAATTAATATATTTTTTAAATTTAATTTCTATAAAATATGTTCAATTTTGTGCTGATTTCTTTACTATTTTACCCAGGATGCCATCTGAAAACACACAGGCATTACTAGGTATTTATTATGTACATAGTACCAGGTGAACCCATAGTTCTATGTGCTACACAAGTGGATAACCAGAAAGACAGTCTCAGAAATCAACAACAGGACAAACAGAAGAGGCAGTACTAGCCAGCAAGACAAGAGATGCCCGGTATGCATCAACAGCTTTCTTGGCTTCAGGTAGGCATTATAGCAAATATCTTTCGAGAAAGGGCTTGAAAGAAGACAATGTGAACACCTGAAACACATTAACCAGGCAGGAATGGCAGCAGGAAGGACATGTTTTCAGTTTTAAACAGTGACTGATGGAGGTGACATTCTGGGCCAGGGACAACATCCCCAAAGAAAAACCCAGGAGGTAAAGGCAGCTGGGAGGATCTTCGGAAGTCAGGAGAAACAGCTTACATTTGACTGAGTGTAGAGAAAGCTATTGTCAGGATCCAAAGAAAGTGGGGACACAGACAGCACATTCTTCTCAAAAATGATCTTTGAGGAGCATTTTAGGTGGATATTGGCCTTGCAAATTGAATTTGTCAAAGCCAGAGGCGTGTATGCTGCATTAAAGCAGAATGCAAAACAATAGGAACATCAATTGGAGTTTCAGTGTGTGAACAGCAAGGAGAGGTTATAATCTTAGGACATTGTGCTAAAAGTGTTTGCAAGATTTGAACCATACAGCCAGAGGAGGTGGTGTTCACTTCTTTTTCTGTATCACTGCTTTGCAGAGAGTTTGGAAAAGGTGCTAAACTGAGCCCCTTTTGTGTGACCTGCAAAGCCAGCAGTTTCAAACATCTGAATCCTTTTTGTGCAGTACTGGGAATCCAAGAGGGCAATCGCAGCTTCTTCTTGGGAAGTGCCATGCACAGTTGCTTTGGGAAGCAAGGAGTGTGGGTGTCCATTGTGATTTCAAACTTAAGACACTTTTTAGCTGGTAGCTGAAATACACCAGCAAACTACTGTCTCATCAATGTACGATAGGAACTGTCAATGTTTTCGGCAAACATTCCTCAACATAAACCCTAAAACACTTCCACTTATATTATATCCACTTAAATACGCATACTACACATTCAAAAGCATTATGAAGCTAGTGTTCAGTAATAGAGCAAAATTGTCATATGAAGAAAATGAGTAAAATCAATTGAAATATTTTTCGAGCCATTTAGTGGCACTCAAATCATTGTATATTTGTAAAACTTCCAGAGCAGCAGCATGCACACACTGCATGTGCTTTAGAGTCCATACAATCTTTATTTCATTTGCAAAGGTCAACAGATATCTTAATGCTGTTAAAATTCAACATATATTATATGCATATGTATTTAGGTTCTTTACATGTTCTATATGCTTGCTTCAAAGTTTTCTAGTTTTTATATATTGCCAAGTTTGTGTTGCACCACTGAAGTCAATACCAGTTTTACCTGTCCCTTTTTTGTCAGAGAAGCAACTGTCCTTTAGAGGAGTTCTGTATAAGCTCAAATTCTACCTGTTTATTCGTAAACTTCAGGAGCCATCAGAACCAAGACACTTTTAAAAAGTGTCCCTCTTTCATGACTAGTTTCAGATAAGCAGATTAAGCATTCCCTCAAACTACTTAATTTGGATTATGCAGACACTTTGCTAATTTGTTTTTTTTTCTGGTTGGAATGTGCAACATTTTTCAAGATCCCCACTTTCAGTGACTGATAATCCTACCTTTTCTTACTTTGTTATGAACAAATTTCCTCCAGATGAGTGATCAACATTTGCTTCCTCTCGAGCTGTGCTTATCATTTGATTAAAAGTATGTTTTCAATGGCAGACCAAGAACTAAAACTAAACTTTTATAACCATATAATTCAGGTGATGCACAGAAATGAAACTTGCAGCTCTTTGTCCCTGAGATAAGGAAGATTGTCTTTTAGTAGTTTTGTTTTGGGTTGTTTATTTTTTGCACTCCAATATTTTATATTTCTTTGGTTTAATCTGAGCACTGGTATAGTGTATAATCTCGGATCATGTCACTCAAGGTAGTAACTTAAATGAAGAAAGGATGAAACAATCACACCCAAGACAAACCATTCCAATTCCTGACTCCTTTCTTTTTTGCTCTTCCTCAGTTTATGCATAAGAACATATGACTGGAGAAGACTTTCTAGGTTTCCAGATCTGGTCCTCTAGAACAATTCTTTCCATTTATAATTATATTTTCTAGTTTCTCACACAGAAAAAGAACATGTGAAACTGAGAGATGGTCCAAATTATATTTCCATTCCAAATAGACAGAGGCCAAAATTCTTCTAGACACTGACAGACAGAACTTTTTCTCTCCACCACAGTCTTCAACATAAATCACCATAAATTCAAGGGATATGTGACATTATATCAGGTCTTCTGTCTGAACCAAAACCACTTCTGTTTGAATTTTGGACCTTATTTGGAAGTCATGGCAAAGAAATATCTTCAGTCAATTAAGCAGTAGGAAACTGACTCATGACAGCTAATATGAATTTCCACAGTGCAATCATTTCCACCTAAGCTGGCTGTGTAGACATCCTTCATAGTCAACAGAGAAAATAAGCATTTATAGAGCACAATTATTTACTTTATTTTAAAATAACCATACTTGATTTTAAAATAACCATCTTAGACCTGAGAAACAATGCCCTAAAGATATGCCTTTCTCTCTGATAAGTGTAAGAGGCCCTGGAGTCCAGATTTGGATAGTCCAAATTTGGATACGTAGTTTTTAGGAAATTGAAGCAGGTGAAAAAAGCTCCACTT
>VXAL01018096.1:0-31366 GCA_013399475.1 Chauna torquata | reverse complement strand
AGCTACAGAAGATGGGAGCTAATATTAAAACTGACAATTTAATGACAAAAATCAGAGACTTGACAGACTTGAATAATAGTAATTAATGAGCTTTGCTGACAAAGTGTATTTGGAATACTGTATCAATACAAATATGAGCGAGAACATCATCCAGGTAGAAATGCAGGATCTTGAGGACTGCAGTAAGAAACCAGACAACTCCTCTCCTTTCTCTTCCCAGCACTCAAAACAGGAAAACAAGCAGGAAATTTAATATTATAAATACAAAGTTACGTACTCTAATATGAATTTCTCACAATCTGAGAGCTCATCTCCTGGAAACAATGGAAGAAAACTGTGTGATGTAGTCAGCTGCAGGGTACATATCAATGCAATACTGTTTTGAGAATACGGGAGGAATACAGTTCTGGGAAGTGTCAAGCAAGATTCTTCACTCAAATGGGAAAGCAATGAAATGTAATGTAGAAACATTGTTAATATCTTCTGGAATATTGTGAATAATTCTAGTCATCTGTCAGAAATGAAGATTTCAAACTGAAATGGATGGAGACAATAGATACCAGGATGATTAGAGGAATGGAAAGACTGTCTTAGAAGAAATTTGAAGAGCTTGATTAATCCAGCATAGTGAAACAAAGACCAAGACGGAGTCTGACTGCTCTCCAGAAATATCATGCAGTAAGAACACTAGGGAAAGACAGAAATAAAAGCCAAAAGACAGTACTGAAAAGAGAACAAACATATGGATACAAGCTAATCCTGATCATGTTTTGGCTAAAAGATAGGATTGTTTCAGAGCACTGAAGGAACAGGTCCTACAACAGTCTTCTGTAGCCCAAGAGAAAAGAAAGAGTACCAAAACCTCAGCTAGTTTTAAGTATATCGCAATCATTTTATAAAATGGGTTATCTGATGTAGTTGCTTTCTTTGAGAGCAGAGAACTGGAGTTCAAAACCCAGTCCTTTCCTGAATGACAAGTACTATAATTTTTTGTTATTGTCTACTAACATCTGATAAAGAAAAATACCTGCATTAAATTATAATTATTGAAAAGCCATAGAGAGAGAAAAGCTTCAGATAGCACCTGAAGTTGTGGGAAGATAAAATGAGCTAAGCATTAAAGCATGAAAGACTTTGTATAATACAGATTCCATAATCCTTTGCAAAAGCACAGTCAAATACCAACACATAATGCAATAGCAACATCCTTAGCAAGTGAGTGACAGTGAAAATATTATCAGAAGGATGGTGACAGAGGAAATCTTGGAGACAGCCAAAGGAACTGTCTGTGTGAGGGAGACATGGTCATCACGTTTTGCAGGACCGGCACTATATTTACTAAAATAATCAAAACCACGCTGTTTGCTCCACATTCTTTCCATGACTCTCCAAAGTGGCAGATTTGTTCGGTGGTTGAAAAGCAATACTACTGGAATTACTGATTTTAAGGCATGGATAGGGGATTACAAGGGATGATTCAAAGTGTTAAGGCTTTTTGGAGTGGGCTGAGGGGTAGGGGAGGTGCAATAAGAAAAATACCCTCAGTGTGCAAGGACATAAGAGAGAAGGGAAAGTATCCTTGTGACAACCAATTTCAAGAATGACCTTTTGTTTTTAAATTAAGTTTCCAGAGTTGAGAACAAACCATGGTACTTCTAGTATACTAGGTCAAGACGGGCATTAAAGCAATCCAGAAAAACATACCTAACTTGTGAAGTTCACAGGATAGGAGAAAACGACAAACAAAAATTAAAATCATTATGCCTGTAGGCTTCTATCCATATGCTGAATAACAGGGCAAAAGAACACAAAAACACATAGCATGTGGAGCCCTAGTATCTCTGAAATGAATAGTTATTGCAATCCACAGATTCCAGGCAAGGAAGTCTTGATATGATGGTAATTTATACCTAATTTCTTAAAACAAAACACAGAGTTCTCAGTTTCCAACTCAAAGGTGAATATAGCACTGAGATGTAAATCTTGTTTATTAAAATAGGTGTGTTCTTAATACAAAAACAGTATGACAAAATGAAAAACAAACCAAAATGAAATACCTTGCTGACTGTACAGGCTTGCTTCGTGGTTTTTTTGAACATACTCTGACATATTCCTTTTTGTTTGCATTTTCAATGAACTTCACATAGACTCGTTTGTATTTTGTTTTTGCATCCCCAAAATACCCAAGATACTAGAAAAAAAAAATATATATTGTTAATATACAAGTGCTTCTGTTAAGTAGAATTATTCAGTTTAACAATGAAAATTTAAATAATAAAGAAAAATGTTTAAAACAATCTGTTTATATACGAAGATAAGCCACTCTACAGCAGTTATAATTTAAGAGGAATTCTCCAATGGATTTCCAAATAATGGTTAACACGAGAAAATAAGGCAAGAGGTACTTTGGGCTTTGTTTTCTCCCTTTATTTAACACACCACACCTCCACCTGTTACCGCAAAAGATTACCTACTGCCAAAAGGCTGCCTGTTGAAATTCTAGTCTGTGTGTATACTTCCCACAGTGGAAAGCAGTTGGTTCACAAGCATGCTTCCACTTACTTTTTTCCAGTTGCAAAAATTTGTTCCTTTACCCAGACTGAACGATACCAAAGAACCCATCCTGGAAAGCTAAGAATTACTCGTCAATGTATTTAGGTAGAATTTTAGAGTAGGAGGAAATAAAGATTTTTTTTTTAATAAGGATGTTTGCTAAGAATGTTATGTCAGAATCACATTTTGTTTCCTAGACTTCCATTAAGGAAATTAGTTGCCATGAGGCTTCATAAGGAATTTNAAAGGCTGCCTGTTGAAATTCTAGTCTGTGTGTATACTTCCCACAGTGGAAAGCAGTTGGTTCACAAGCATGCTTCCACTTACTTTTTTCCAGTTGCAAAAATTTGTTCCTTTACCCAGACTGAACGATACCAAAGAACCCATCCTGGAAAGCTAAGAATTACTCGTCAATGTATTTAGGTAGAATTTTAGAGTAGGAGGAAATAAAGATTTTTTTTTTAATAAGGATGTTTGCTAAGAATGTTATGTCAGAATCACATTTTGTTTCCTAGACTTCCATTAAGGAAATTAGTTGCCATGAGGCTTCATAAGGAATTTTTAGACTCACACTGTTAGTAGCAGCAAATTCTCTCTGTCCATCTCGCACTTCAGGAACAAACTTTTGCAATAAGGCCTTCTGTACTTTCCAAATAGCTGGAGGCTCTTTTCCTGTTTGCAAAGCAACCTGTAAGAACAGAAAATTACTTGCTAATAACGGTGCTTGTTTTTTTCCTAGATGCGTGTTTGTGCATTATATATTTTGAGCTAATGTTACCCAGGGATAAAATGGAAATAGCTCATTCAAATTCCAACTCCTTAGTCATTACGTGACATTTATATTAAGATAGGGTGACATGAACTACAACAAGCATAATGATATCTACAAACTTTACCTTCAGAGCGACGAAGTTGTGCCAACCAACTTCACCTATGTTGCCATGTCAGAACTAGTGCCACAAAACTGCGTTTTTTAAAATATGACACTTCTCCAATTTTTTATCCTTTTGCTCTACACAATATTTTTTGTAACAAAAATGCATGAGTCACAATAAGCAGCAGAAAAATCTTGTAGGTCCCTAGAGATTCTGTAGCAGAAGTCCACAGTACCTGTGACGTTACAGCATGATGCTTACGGTAACGTGAAAAAGGAGACTTCAGTACAAATTAGAGAACCTGAGTTTATTACACTTTTAGCTCAACTTTAACTGTAAAAAAAAAACAAACCGAGTTTGGATTGGTTTTCTTATTCAAATAGTTCAAGAAATAAATTATGTTAAAAACAGATTTGTAATTATTACCTCTAATGAGAATTCTCTATAAATCCTACATGCAAACTACTAACTCAAAAACTCTCTTTTTGGAAAACATATAATCAAGTATAGACACATTTTCCAAAGAGTGTTTAAATAACTAAAGATATATATACCACAAAGATGAAAATTCAAAATATCTCATAACAAAACTTAAACAGTTTTATAAATGACAAAGAAATGTTACGTTTTAGAGCTGGTAACACTCATGCAATAAAGCTACATGAATTAATTGAAAACTTAAGTTTGAGAAGATGAACATAGACAAATAATGAGAAGTACCAGAAATTAATGATAAGAGTATTGCTGGCTATGATAGGTGCAAAAGGAAAGGTAAACATGCACTAGAACTTGAAATGGAGAGACAAGAAGAAATAAAAATCAAGGATGACAAGAAACCTTCCATAAACTCATATGAAGAGCTGTACTCGTTCTTTATGGAAGCCACTTCTGATTAGAAATGATTAGAACAGCAAACAGAACCTCCTCCAAAAGAGAAAAAAGACAAGTCCAAGACCCTCTGCAAAAATCCAAGAGCCATTTCTTCAACACCATACTCCTGAGAGACTACTACTATCTTCAAAAAACAAACAAAAGTAGTCTCAACAGCCTGTGAAATTTTTTTGTAATATTAAAAAAAAGAAAAAAAAAAAAAAAGGTAATTCCAAGTTCTAACAGAAGTTACCTGGACAAAGATTTACATTATCATGTATAAAATGGGTCATGTACATTCCAAACATATTCATAACCCACATCAGAAAGACACCTTTGAAGTAGCTTGGCAGCAAACAGAGCAGAAAACTGATCTGTAAGTCTTTCTCCTTTCAGTAGTTTGTTGAGGCTAATATGGAGGTCTTTTGGTGTTTTGTTCTGGTTGGTTGTTCCCCCCCACTCCCCAGCAAGCATTTAGATTACCTTTAGTGTCTCTATATCTTCAATCTTCACTACAAATTCATCACGTTCTCTGTACATGCCCTCTCCTCCACTGTCTGTATTCTCCTCATCAGTACCTCCTTCTATTGCAACAGTTGCCTGTATTTTTGCTAATTGGTCTGAAGTCCCAGCATCCTGTTGAGCTACTTTTAAGGGGTCTGCTGAACTCATTTTCTCCTGCACATTGACTACAGGAGCTGTTGTCTGTGGCAGTTCCTGCTTTATTACAGCAGTAGTGGTGGCAGCAGTAACAACTGCCACTTTTTCAGCTTCTAAAGCAAAAAAAAAAAAAAAGAACAAATTTTAGTTAAAATAAGTTATCAAGAATTAGCACCATTGTATGGGAACTACATTTACTTTTTTTTGGTTACAATACATATAAAAAGCAAATATTCTAAGAAAAACATCTGTTTTAAGAGTTAAATAGGAGCTTTACCTTAGTCACAACTAAACCATTGACAAAATCACAATATTATAGCTAGTACACCTGTTTCTGTTAAACTTGAATCTGTTAGGATCTAGAAGTAACAATGAATGCCTCAGAAAACAATTTTATAGTTACAGACATGTTCAACATGAAATACTGTTGTGCTTTGTTTGTGTGACTACACAAATACAGTAGGAAAAACTGAAAACATTGAATCTTGTTTCCACTCTGCTGATAGGTGAAGACTTTTTAAATTGGATTAAGGAATGAGAAATACACATGAAATATGAGAACATTTGCTCTATGACTTCTGAAAATTTATCACATATCTTGTAATAACGTAACTGGAAGTTTCAGATTAAAACTTGGGCAACATCCTAATAATTTTTACTATTAACAGTGGTGAGCAATGAGTACCGATAAAACAAAGAAGGGAATTCTTCTCTATACCCCAGAGCCAAAGGAAACTCCAAACTTTCAAAATGATTATTCTTTCCCACCTGAAAAAATTAGAATCCTTTTAGGTATTTCTTTATACTCTTTTACATATATTAGCTTTAACATTGACTTGCTAATCTAAAAAAAATCAAATTATATTAGCTATAGGCTAATTACTAATATCTCTTAGAAAAATGGCTTCGAATGTAGGAAGACAGCCATTTCACAGTTTTATTACAATCATTGTTAATTGTTGAAAAACAGAAAAAAGGTGTAACCTTTTGATAAAAATAATTAAAAAATATCAAATTAACATGTCAATACAAAAGCTACATACCACAAGTGAAGATTCATTAAATCATTTCAGTAAAAATTGTTAAGTCATGAAATACTTCTTCTGGATATATCTTATCACATTATTACAAACATGTTATTTTTATTTGTTCAGCACAGACTATGACAGCTTTAATTAGAAGCTTTAATTAGCATTATTATTTCCCCAAGTATATTTACATATTCTTCAGAACAGCAGATAAATGTACATATACTACTTAATACTAACCACAAATGAGTGCGTTTTAATATTTGTCTTTCCATACTTATGTGCAAAAACAGACAGGAGAGGGAATTACTAGAAAATCTGCAAAACACTAGCATGCAGGAAAGAAGTCATTATTAAGCATCTTGTATTCTGTACAGTCTTGTATACAACAAAACAGGAAGGTGAATTAAAGAATCTGCTAGTATAACTATTACATCCTTATGAATAATAAAGATATAGTAACACTGTAAAAGAAATCATTGCAAATACAAATACTAATGCCCATGCAACAAAGAACCTTTGAAATATTTCCTTAGGAAGCTGTACACAGAATGTGGCTTATTAAACTTAACATATTCAGAAAGAGAGGCTCAGACCATGGCACTGTCCGTATTTTGGATTTCTAGTGGGAAAAAAAGTCACTGCTTTCTTGTTTAAAACACTTTATAATTGAAAGCTTATTTCTTTTGAATTTACTAGTACAGTTATGTGATCGACTGGGTTAGTTTTTAATTGCTTTCCAGAGAAAACAAAACATCACTGAAAAGATCTACCTAGGTAAAAATATGCTGTATGTCGAATACTTCAAAAGACAAAGCAGCATCAGTTAAAGGCTATGAATACTGGAAACGTAACATACAACACAGATGTAACACAAATGAAACTGAAAAGCCAAATATGTGGAAAACTAACTAGTACTGTCATCAGTGGTTGCTGCCTGTCCTCCCATCCCAAACAACCCTTCCCAGCTTTGGTTCTTTTGTTAGCAATATAATCAACACAAAGCTACAATACTCCTGATTAATACTGCTGAAATCAAAGTTAAATGGTTCCCATCTTGGACATGACTAGCTAAACCAGTGCTCAGTTTACAAGCATAACAATTGCTTTCATAAACATATTCTGTGCAGCTCTAGCGTCACAGAAAGTGCACATTTAACTCTACCCAGGAAGAACTTCACCTTTGCTGATGACAATTATTAACATGTTTTCTTACTAGAATTCTTTGAAAACAGATTTAAAACCACAGGACATGATGGTTTCTTGAGGTTTAGGGATGACAATAATAATTAGCATTCCAAGCCACAGAAGAGAACAGACACATTATTCCAAGTTTGGGGTAAAGTAATTTTTCAGCATTAGAAGAGTCCTACCCAAGCAGCATTAAAATGTTTATCTACAAATTTTCCAATTGTGGACAACACTAGTTTAGTTCATACTCAGCACAGCTTTTGAACAGAACTCTTAATTATGGCTGGATTAAAAACAAGGCAAATCAAAACCTTTACCTGAATTAAAGATAGCTAAAATCATTCCTTTTATTTTTTCCCCCCTCATCAGCAACAAAATTCTCCAGTGCATGCACTCGTGCTAACTGTTTTACCTGATTTGTTCTTTCTCTCAGAAGTATCATCGAGGGCTGACAATGCAGTAGAGATGCTCTTCTGAAGATCATGGTTACCCCCCACAGAATCATCTTCATCAGAAGAAAATGAAGGCAATGTTTCTAAATTTTTCTTAAGTTCTTCATCAACTTTTTTGCTTGGGCTTTCTCCACTAACCTCAGCAGCTACAGGTGCTGCTGCTGGCAGAGGCTTTGTGGAGGACTGCAGGCAAGGGCCACGAACTATTTGAGTAACTGGTCGCCTAGTCCTGTTTGGCATTCGTACAGCTGGAGCTGAAAACTGTTGCCTAGGCCCAGACTTTAGAAAGTCTAAAAAAGATGCAATAAATCCTGTTTTGACTTCAGGTTGTTTTTCTTCAACTTCTTTAATTTTTTGCCTCATTCTTTCCTGATGTTGATAAGTATCATAACAACTTTCAGAAACAGGAGAAGAGTACATCAAACATGAGTCATTTCCTCTTGAATTTTGACGTTTACACTGTCCACTTCTTTTTATCTGTTTCTGAATTGCACTGTCATCTTCTGCAGCATTTTTGTTTTGGCTTTTTCCTTTGCTTTTTTTCTTCTGAAGGTTCCCAAGAGTTAAATCTTGGTATTCTTCTTCAGTTTTACTAATAGTTCCATCTCCACTTTGGGGTACAGGCAGTGGCTGCAACGAACCCTTTGACTGGTTACCCGCTACTGTACCATCATCACCACCCATATTAAAATCATTCTCTGAAGCAGCACTTTCTTCACTTAGACTCTTACCACTTGAAACAAAATCTGGGTCTCTTGCATTCAGTGTACCATCAGCAGAAACATCATTATCTTCTTCAGATTCGTGACTAATGCCAGACTGTTTCTTAACTGGAACAGCACCTTGTTCTTGCTCCTCTTGTCCATGGCCAAGGGCGGGAGACGTCATTCTTGTTGGTACATTTTGATCAGAAGTTTCAATGTGTTGTTGATCAAGGTTCACAGTTTTTGTCTGTATTGTTGACACTGGTGTAAGATTTATAGTGATCTGGCCTCCATTCAGAGAAATATTATTTATGCTTGCTGGCTTTCCAACTATAGTATGTGAGGCACTGAAGCTAGAAGACACATGTCTTACATCCATTGATCGGAACTGTGCTTTAGACTCCTCACTATTTTCAACAGACTGGATTTCCTCTTCGTTAGATGCTGATTTGGCAAAGTCAGATGGTGTCACTCCACAGGCTGCCGCTGTTGCTGCTAAGATATCATCTACATTGGATAATATATTCCTCTCATCACTGAGAAGCATAGACTCTGGGAAACATATTGAACTAAGAGAAACAAACTGATTTTTTGATTCATGTTGATTTGTTTGTGTAAAATGATCTTTTGTTGTCAAGTGTTGCTGTAGTGGTTTTGAGGGCTCAGAAATGTCCATTTTCATTACTTCTGAGTTCTGAGTATGAAGCTGTTGCTGAGAATGACCTCCATTACTTTGAATAATATGGCCATCCAACTGAAGGAATGGATGTGTCACCTGCTGAGGACTCTGTATTCTTTGCACTTGTGGTGATGCCTTTGCTTGTCCTAAACCCGACTGCAGTATTGACTGATGAAGAATCTGTAAGTCACAGGCTGACTCCAGAAGTACCTGTGCACTGGGCAAACACAGCTGATGACCATGTCTTAAAGCATGAGGTTGAACCTGTGGAGGCGTACTAATGACTTGGCCTTGCTGTTCTTGAGCTTTATTTTCATGTACCTTATGCATAAGAGAATGTTGCTGGTTTAGTTCTTTAGAACTCACATTTACTTGTGTTGTTTGCATTAAATTAGCTGGTTTTTTTATATCATGGCTTAGGCTAGTGATATGGCCAATATGTTGGGAAAGCTGTTCCACAGTATTAACCATTCTTTCATCTTTTTTTGTTCCTTGAAGAGTAAGTCCAACAACTTGATCTTCAAGACGAGAGTTACTTCTGATTACACTTTGAGAGTATCTGTCATCTGCTTTTGAGACCCTATAGGATGTGTCCTGAGCATTGATTTCATCATCAGTTAGCCTTTGGGTGGAAGATTCAAGAGAAGCTTGCTGTTGCAATGCCTGCATATCCTGCATTGATAATTCTTCCTCTTGTTTTGATGAAGCATACAAGTTAGAGTCAGACTTCCTTTTTACATACGATTTTGTTTCTGAGGAAGGCCTGTTGTTCTGCAGCGTCTGTGAATGAGCTGGGGATGCAAAAGGAGGAGACTGGACACATGGCAAAAACTTCTGAGACTGTGGTGAGGAAGATTCTTGTGACTGAGAGTTCTGAGAAGAATGTAAAGGAATATAGCTCTGATTAGGGCTTGAGCCTGGAAGAGTCTGTATCCGAGGAGAGGCAGAAAAGGGAAGAGAAGGCGATGTTAATGTTAAAGACTGTCCTGAAGAATAGCTTTCTGAAGGACTAACAGCTGATAAAACTTGTGATTGAGATGAAAAGCTAACTTGGGATTGGCTAACTGGAGATAAACCCTGAGAGTGACTAGAAGAGTAGCTCTGAGATTGGCTGACTGAAGAAAGTTCCCGTGTTTGCCCAGAGTAGTTCTCATTTGGAACTGAAGTCAATACTTGTTCATCTGAGGAGTAACTTAGAGTTTGACTATCAGAAGTAATAGTTTGTGATTGCCCAGAAAAAGTCAATGTTTTATACAGTGAGGGTAGCTTCTCAACCTTGCTAGATGAGAAATCCTGTGAGTGACTGACAGGTGGCACATTCTGAGCCTGGGAAGAAACATAATTCTGGGACTGGCTGACTGACAAAAGACTAGGGAGCTGTGCTGTAGAATAGATCTGTGCTTGGCCTGTAATGACAGAACTCTGGTTTTGTGCAGTTTTGGCATAGCTTTGTGTCTGCACAGTGGGAGCTACACTTTGAGGTTTGGGGGTCTTCGTTGACCCTGGAGGCTGCTTCGTGGAACAGTTTTTCACTTTCGCTGTGGAAGCAGGTGGAAAACCAGGTGATGGAATTGCAGATGTGTAAGACTGAGCAAGTTCCACTGTGACTTGAGAAGTCTTTTGCTGTGGTCCTCCATTGCTCACCTGAGTAACATCTCCAACTGGACTGCAGGATAATGCTGAGTGCCTGGATGTATCCTGAAAATTAACTCCACTTGTACTCGTTAAATAGCTGTGTAAGGAATGCTGTGAAACAGTCAGTTGAGCCTGAACAGACTGAGTACTTGAAGGCCGCTGATGGTGTTTAATAACACTACATTCTCGCTGAAGTGCTCTATCAATAGAAGCAGTGGAACCAGTAAAGACGGATGTGCTATATGCCTGAGAAACTTGCTGAGTTCCTCCAATGGTTGAAGGCAACAAACTAAACTGAGGTTGCAAAAGATGGGGTGCAGACTCTTGAGCAGAACGATATGTGGATGACTGAGGTGGTATACTGGTACTTAAAACAGAACTGCCTAGGCGCTCAAAGGTCAAAGCAGTTGGAACAGTGCCTTGTGATGTTTTAATCTGTAACAAAGGATCATGGGTAGTTAAGAGGCCATTTGATGTAGCACTGAAAGTAGTATCTTGAAGAGTAAGAGAAGGGGTAGTAGCAAAGTTTCTACTGCTGAAAGTGTTGGGATGCTGATATGCTGATAAAGCAGATGTTGGTGGAAATGTTCCAGAGGTTGGCAATGCTCCAGTAACGAACAGTTCTGTGGCTGTTGAGGAATGCATACCTGGGGAAAAAAAAAAAAACAAAAACAAAGGGAAAAAGAACATAAGGGAGCTTTACAAGTTACAACACTGCATTTCTACAGCTTATTGCATCGTAAGATCTTAAAGCATTTATACATATAACTTTCCTTAGAATCAACACCCTTTTCAACAAAAACATATAAAGGGAGGCACTTATTGTGGGTAGTTTCCAAACTGGAAGTGCAGTTCTGTAAGAATTCCAAATTCTATACCTACAGTGAGTTGCCAAGGGAAAATAACTTGCATCCTGATGTTGCAAATTTTTGATTAAAAAGTTACACAAGTATAATTCTGCTTTGAAACTGAAGGCTCTTTATTAGTTTGTATTCGAGTTTAAAAAGAATTCCTAGTAGACCACAACTGACCAAAAGCTCTGGACACTAAATATACCGTAAAGAGGCAAAATTACACCATACCAATTGTAATATAGAATTAAAAGAGCAATTTCATCTCCTGCATTTACCCTCACCAATACTTCTGTAACTCACTTTATATGAAACAGCATTTCAGAGCATACAATGAAACAGGTTTATCTACTTCTTAAAGGAAGGCTCTAATCTTTCAATACAAAGATTAAATATATGATTTGCATGCTTTCTTAAGTGAAATACCGTAGTTCAAAATATCCACAGATAGCAACTGTCTGCACAGTGCCACAATAATCCAACTGAAAGGTATAATACTACTTACTTGCACCCTGACATTGCTATCACATCCTTGCTTACACAACATTTACTAATAGAATACACTACTGCAACTGAAATAAAGGTGTGAAATTCCCCTGCGAGCTTTGGGGCTCACAGCGGTGATCCATATTGTTCAGTGGTTTTCACCCTGTGGCTTGCAGGAACTGGTAAAGTTTACGTACTATTTCTAAAGTCTATGAAAGCAAATCAAGAAGGCAAATTTATTCTCAGAGAGACTTATATTTCTTGTAAAGGAATCTGTAAAGGAACCAGTTTCCAATGGGAAATTTACAAGGATATGCAAAGCAGAAAAAATTAAAATCACTGGTATAATTTGACTATTTTCAGTTCTTGGACACATAAAACCACTTTTAGCTTTGGATTATTTAAGAATAAGTAAAACTGTCAGTAAATAAGGCTTGTTTTGAGACAAATATCTCAGTTAAAAGTTCAATTTTCATTTTAAAATACATTAAGCCCTCTTGCAACTTAATCACAAAATGACTTTGGAAGTGTCAGATGAAACTACAAAAGAAAGTCTTTGTTTCTCCCTTTCAGTTCAAGACATATACTGATACGAAGAGATATGATACTGAAGGAATGCCACGGTATTTTTCACAAGTCAACAATAAGGTCTTTCTGAGTAAGAAAGCATAAGCACTGTTTTAATGCATTTTTTCTATTCTAAAAAACTGCAACATCATGTACAATTGGATTCTCTTTTAGTGATCACTACCACTAACACAAAGGTAGAGGCATCCAGAGGGCAAAGCAGGGGAACAATTTGTTCCTATTTTAACTGTGGATGTTCAGTTCTTATCTAAGCCCTTCCTACTGCACAGTTAATTTCTTAAACCAGACAAGTCACACTGCTGTGGTAGAACTGCTGGGTTTTATATTTGACTTTTGTAGAGCAACAGACAAAAGGCATGGGGAAGGTGCATGTGTGATGGCATTCCCTGCTACCCTAAGAAATCAGAACACGGATAACACACCCCACATATCCAAGGAAGACTACCTCCAGAGGTATGACAACACAATAAACACGCTGTTCCCCTTTTCCCCCCAAAAAACAGCAGTTGCAGGGTTTGGACAAAAACCCAAAGAAAAATCCGTCTCAAAAATGTCACCTCGAAGAGCAAAGAGCACTTATTTTTCCCCATCAAAAAAGTCTGTAGAAGAGAAAGCTTTCAAAAGATACTTGGGAGGACTGTAAGATACCAAAAAAAAGAAAAAACAAAAACAACAACAGCAAAAGTATGAAAAGACAATAGAAAGCTTAGAGAACTGATAATATTGAAAATGGGCTTACTGATGAGTTCTTAGTAATGAGTACTGAGAAGTCTCAATCACTGGTATCAACATCAAACCCGACCCACAGCATGTCTCCCCATTCTTCACAATTCACTGTGATAGGCAGGCTGCAATGGAGAAAATGCTAGGACGAAGAGAAAAAAAGGTTTCTTCCTAGCTGACAATCTAATGTGAGGATGGGTCATCACAACTCTTAAACATCACTGGTTATTAAAATTTTTGAAAGACTAGTAGTGTGTCTTCATCTGCGCTCCCATGTATCTGCTCTTGTCCATGGTGAATAAAAAGCCACATACTCTCTTCTCAACTTCTTGTGTACTTCTTCAAGAACACAGCTGCACATTACGCTTAACACACCAACTGCAAATCATCAACAAAAGGACTGTCCAGCTCTTTCCTCCTCCTGCCTTACACCTCCTCCCCTAAATCAGAACCAGTGATCGTACAGCTGCACAGAGGCAGATCAGCTTGCTGATACAGTTGAAAACTAACCCACCAAAGGAAAAAAGAAGAGCATTTTCCATGAGATCAGTGAATAGATCTGATTCATTGCAGAGCCGCACAATCACTACATAAGATTAAGTATAACTTGAAGCTGCCCACAGATGCAGTAGCAACACTTATCTTGGTGTGGCTGTCTACAGAAAGCTCAAAATATGCAAAATTTTCTGCTCTGTACAGAAGGCTTGACAGATGGGTGGAAGTTTACAGAAGGCAGTCAGTCTGCCATAGAAGATGGCATGTTTGTTTATTTGTGAATTAAACCACAGATTTCAACGCAACATGCACCTCAGACCCTCTTTTTGAGAACACCTTGCTCATTACTTGTGTACAAAGGGGTTAAATTTATCAATAGACTTTTAGTACTACTATCATGGAAGAACTAGGACAGGGAACAGAGTTCGAGAATGAAACGTCTGCTAGGGTGTACAGGTACCCTACCTGAATATGCTTATGGTGTCAGTGAGACTAATTCCAAACAGATGGCTGCAGAATAAATTTGACTAATTACATAAAATTATATCCTGTACGTCTAAACCCCGTTTAGACAATTTGAACTTCTTTCATTTATTTTGACATTTTAAATACCAAGATGGAAAAGAAGTGGAAGATGTAGACTTTTCTGGTAGGATATTTTTGTTTCAAATACTCCCAAACATTCAATTACAGTTATCACAGAATTTTATTTCAAAAGAAATTTTTCACCTGTCTGCCAGGAAGGAGCCCTGAATTGCGGCAAAAGGGTAGATCCTGAAGAGACTGCCTGAGCAGTACGAGACTCAATTGCAGAGAGAAAATTCATAACTGAAGTTTCCTTAGTGTTACTTCCAGAGGTGTGCATACTGGTATCAAATATTCCTGACAGACCTAGATGGGGGTGGGGGAAAATGAAACAAAACAATCAGACAATTCAGATAAACTTCCTATAAAAAGCTCAATCAAATAATAAGGATATACATTAATAATCCACTAAAAACAACTTATGAAACATTAGCAACATGATTAAAGTACATTAATTCTTTACTGTTTTAACTGTTTCACAGTGTTGCATCTTTAAACTGGAACCTGAGGATACATTTTAAAATCTGTTATTAAATGCCTGTCAAATATGATGCTCTGAAATGATATTTAGGTCAATCAATACAAATTCTCCCTTTATCTGAGGATTCACCATTCCATTTGTTACATGAACTACTGAAAAATGCAGAATTCTCTCTGAAATGGGTTTAACTTCCTTGTATCATTTTTTTTCCTCCTTTGGACAACTTGTAGCAGTCTGGGCTTCTCTGTGGGACTGGCACAAGAAATGGGGTTTGGACTGCATTCCTTGTTTCAACAACTGCTGTCCATACCCTTCAGTGGCTGGTGGCTGGATGGGAAGCACTGCATAGATTGCAGAGCTTTGAATAGCTAAAATTATGTCAAGATTGCAGGGTCTGCACCCTGAAACGTTCCCTGCAACTCCAACCTTCCATCATGCTGATCAAGGACCTGGCCAAGAGACCACAAATACCTGCCAGCTCGTGAGCCCAAACACCTTTCCCTTGGAAACTGGGTTGCAAAGTGAGAGGGAAGAGGTCACGCTCCATCTTCTGCTTACGTGGAGACAGGATGTCACCAAGATCACAGACCAATCCTGATGCAGATCTAATATAGCCTAACCTGCTACTGTATTTAGAGTAAATTTTAGCTTTTCCCCCCAGCACTACGTCTTAATTTGCACACATAAGTACTAGCAACAGTATGAGTCTAAAAGAATTGGCATGATTTCTGCAGCTGGCTTTGAGGCATACTTAAATGTTTGGTCCTTATGCATAGGCCATAATTGGAAAAGCTGTATTTTAAAGCAAAAAATGCAAGAGTTTAAGAACTAACAGTAAGTTATAGAGCATAACTGCCCCTTATATTTTCCTTTCCACTTACGACATTTCGATAAAAGCTAGCAACTGATTGTTAACTTTCTACTACAAACTCAGCTCTCCTCATACCACTTGCTACCATCTGCATAACTGCCTCCAATTATAAAACTCATCTTGAAACTAAGTTATGTAACAGCTTTTTTTTTCTTTTTTTTTTTTTTTAAGCTATTCAAGCTGAAATGTCATAATATAGACAGTTACCAGTAGGATGGTGTGTAGTAGTGTATCCAGGAAGCTGATGAGAAGCTGTGTATGTCTGTCTGTGAAGAAGATCTGTTTCTGAATGTGATGGATGTCCTCCTCCATAGCTTAAGCTAAGGAAGAAATTAAACATTATGACCAGAAACAAGCAGCTATAGAGACAAGGTACAACTATCACATCCAACCACAAGCCAAAAAGTTGCAGAAATAAAACAGAAGCCCAAAATCTGACATAAGTGGTTGTGCTAGAACACCACTATCAATGTTAAGCAGTTAAAAAAAGCACTACAAAACCTATCAAGCCAAAGGAGGGTGCAGGGGGAGGAGTTAATCATGGAAAAGTCTACAAGGGACTAGTTCGGAAAAGCAAGGTTTTCCTAGTTCAGCTCTCAGCCACTGGATGGACTCTGTAATGATTTATTGATGTAAAAATCCGCAAGGCAGACTACAAATACATGCCCATTTTAACACTTCAATTTCTGATTTCATTTAAACTTACAGGACCACCAATACGAAGGCTGAAATGACTGGAAAGCTGCAGGAGCAATAGTTGTGCTTTTTGTTGTCGTTGTTTTTTTGTTTGTTTTTTAAGATGTTGTTAATTTCCGTATGATTCTACCAAAATTGACAAGAGCACTAGCAAGTGAAAAATCTCCATCTTCGGACCTCCAAGCATTAAAAACAACTTAGTGATACTAGTCTTTATTTACAGTTTTGAAATGAGTCATCTAAATTAACATGATGTTTTGATCGGGCTTATCTGGAAGGAAACTGAAGATACAGTGTCTGAGCCCATGCAAAAGCAGTAACGCAGAAAATAAACGCTGTCTAAACATCAAGCAACATTAGGAACTGGCCAGAAGTGCTAATGATATCCAACCTGAAAGGCAGAAAAAGGAGCAGAAAGCAAAACAAAATCCCAAAGCTTTCAAGCTTCCACAGACTCAGCTCTGTATAGCACCTATCAAAAGGAGAAAATGTAAGGCAGCACGACTGAGTCACTATTATGTCATCTTCTCTTCTTGCCTTTTGGACATTAAATTTACCGGTAGCTGACACTTACTCCAGTGCGCATATGAGATTGCTTTAAGTTCAAAATTCAATTATAAACAGATGCCAAAAAACCCAAACAACTAAACCCACAGCTCTCCCTGCTGACTGCTGTGAGGGACTTCACTTACCCTTCACCTCCCCTGGGATGAGGGGGCAGTCACTCTGCATAAGGGAAAATTTGAACATTTGATGCCAGGAATCGTGACATCATGGGAAACTTTCGTGGAAGTCACCACATAAAATGAAAATTGGCAACACTACTGGATTTACTTCGTTTTCGTTAGGATGACAAGAGTAGGCAAAGGAGATCTGATAAGCCTGGAAGGGTACCATGACCTCTGCACATCATAATAGCAGAAGCCTGTCTATAACAGACATTATGTTTTAGACTACCAATTAACCCCACGCCGGAGATGCACTAACAGCAGACATACTTTCCATGTCATCTGCTTATAGGATAGGAGTGCTCCTATACTCAGCAAGCCAGACTAAGGCACAAGCCTAAAGAATGAAAAATTCTTTAAAAGCAAATGAAAAGCCTCAGCTACCGCATTTTCTCAGTTACACACACTCTTTCAGAGTAATAAACACATTTTAAACAATCGCCAAATCTCAATTCAGAGCACACTCATGTGCTTATCTTGCAGAGGATAGATTCTGTGTGGTTCAATACCATAAATCAGCAACTGATTTCTATTAAATACCGACTGAAATCCGTAGTGACTTGCATCATTATTAAGGACAACTGGTAGGCATAACTGGATGACACCGTAGGTTACTTTTTGATCTACAGGCTTAAAACTTTTTAACATTTCCAGACAAAAATAAAATAGTGCTCTGTACACAAAACTGTGCATTTAAATAGGCTTTTTTCTACGCAAATACATTTTTGCAAGACAAATTTTTAAGTTAGAAAAAAAAGACAAATATGCGTAGCCAGAAAAAAACACAAAACTTAGGACATATGATGCTTTCTTCAGATTTTTTTCAATAAAAATGTGCTACATAAGAAAATAAATTTTTAAACTGAATCGTGGTAATACATGCACTGTTAGCAGGAATTATCTTCATCAACACAAATGCTGATCTTGTAAAATCGTTCCATCTGTAATTGGTTTTCCTTAATTGTATTTTCAAGTTTTCTCCAAGCATCTACATACATAAAAGTATGTGGTGCTGTGTTTGCCCTCATACATGTTTAAAAGGCAAACTATAACTCATGCCACATATATCACTTATATAGCAGCACATCATCTTTTTCCTGTTTCACGTGTTTTCAGGAGGAGAGGGGCGCATTTGCCATTGCAGTGGTGTTCTGGGCAGGTGGGTCTACGCTTCGCAGCAAACATCCTTCTAAATAGGGTGAGACCCGCAAAGATTGGTACAGATCACAGCAAGTAATACTGCATCATTCCTTCTTTTACATTGTAATAGAAGTTCATGTGCAAAAAGCAGATTAATTTTACTTTACCTTAACCACCTGAAAATTCGGGAATTTTAAAAATGAATGTTTTCTTTAATTTAAAATTGGTACTTATTCTGGTTGCTTGGTGAAGACTGTGATTCATTTCCCCCCTCCTCACTCCCTTGCAACAAACCTCTTTTCTGTAAAGGAAACACACAGTACGCTCAAAGAATACAAGAGAGTTTAACACACAAGCTTGTAGATATGAGGCAGAACACTCTAAATGATAAAAGCAACTTGTGAAAAGGTAGACAGATTTTGTAGCAAAGAGAACACTGGAACACAAAATAACCTGTAGACCAATATCTCAAAAACCTTGTAAATCTAGAATCTCAAAACTCTAATAAAGCTACTTGAATAAACTTTCTCTTTATTTCTACCACGAGAATAATCGAACTATATGATGATTTTAAAAAAAAAAAAAAAAAACAACAAACTCACAGGTTATAGTTAATGCAACCACAACCTCAAAAATGAATCCGCCTTTCAGTAAAACCATTGTATTTATTAGAACAGTTAATTGTTTATTGTATAATTACTTGTTGCTGGAATGTAGATTCTTATCTCAAAAAACCTGCATATATGCCTTTGGTTTACATAAGCTTACCCAAACACAAGCACAACAATCTGAAAGAAGATACAGCCTCAGGGCTTCTTTTTATAAAATTTAACTTTTAAATAGATTAACTTATAGGGCTTGTAATTCATGTATCAAAAAAGCATGGCAAGTAACATTATGGCCATCTAGTCTTTCATAGCCTGGTTTCAAAGTTTGTTAGAATACCACTGGAGTTCCCACTTGTACTCAAGTGCTAGGCTACTTAATGAAGAAGCCATATTCACGTTACTTGGTACCTGGTTGGAAGGGTATCATTAGTTGCTATTTAACGGCCCCAAAACACTTCCCCCCTGTCGCTAATCTATCAGTGATTTCTCACTTCTAGTGGCATAGTTATCTGCACAATGGAGTGATTACTGCTTGAAAGTAATACAAATTTGGCACACAGATTTGGGAAATAGTTCCTTCTGAAAGTATTTTTCACTGAAGAGGTCCATACAATTTTAATAATACCTAAGTGCTCTGCCAGAGATGTCCTATGATGAGCCATCATTATGTCATTGCTGTAATGATGCAATCAAAACATTCTCGTCAATGAGAGCAAAATGATTCACATACTAGTCTGCTTTTTTTCAGCTACATCAATTGGTTTAATAGAAGATATCAGCTCTCCAGTAGAATTTCTCAAATAAAACAAACACCCTTTGCACTTATTACTAGAATACCTCTACCTCAATTTCCAACTCCTTATAATTGTCCAGTATTAAGCCCTTCCTGAATCAACTGTTCACATATCTTTTCATATTGCTGTTATTAAGATAATTTATTACCACAGCAATCTTCAACTTAATAGCTTCATATGAATTTAGGTCATTGAGTTATATTGCGCAAGCCAGCCTCCTCACCTGCCAACACAATTACTTGTTTTACACTTTATGCTACTGATAGATGCATTTCTTAATTTCAAACCCAAATGGAAGCACCACTTTTACAAGGAAACAAAATGTAGTTGCAACATTTAAATTCTCTCATCTTCTTCAAATAGCCTTGCTCTCCCCCCTAACCATCAATACAAAATAAAATGCAGAATAAAAACCGCTTCAAACTGTCGTCTTAATTTACTTAATATTTGATAGAAAAAGCATCATTATGTAGAAAAAGGGCATTTCATCTTTCTACTTTACTTTCCAGATCAATTTTCATTAGAGGTTGGCAATTTTTAATTTTTTTTTTTTTAATCTTAACTTTAGTGACTGGGCAATTATTCCAGGTCTAGGGAAGCATATAATGCTTATATGAAAAACAAACCAGGACTTTTAAGAAGGAAAAGATATTCCTGGGTGCAATACTTTGTTCTTAGGCAGCTGTAACTTCTGTCTCTGATACAAACGAAAACTGCTCCAAAAATCCAAACCCTTTAAATCACAGAGCATTTTCGAAGTATTCAAACTGTGAAGACTGCACTGAAAGTGAAACCGGACAACCAGAAGACAAGCAGTTTCCAAAATGCAGCACAGCTCTCTGGCTTGCAAGTCTGAAAACCAAAACAACCAAACTGAACAAGACAAAAAGCAACGACCCAGCACACACCATGTAAGCCATCAATCTGAGGGGAGGGAAACAATCTGATTTCATTTTTGGGCAGCCTACCTCTCGCTTACTGAAAACAAGAGAAGCATCCTAACTCTTGCGGGAAGATGAGTAGGCATACAATCCATTTGTAATTAAATCACCAAAGCGGAGATTAAAAATGCACTGATATCTTTATATTGACAAGGAAGTACCTTAAAACTCATACTTTGCATTTTAACTGGCTTTATCCTGACAAAGGACTGAGGCATTTGCCTAGAAAAAAAGCAGTGACTTAAATGAGTGTAATACTGCTAATAACATTCTATCAGTCCTGTCCAGCTGGTAGGCCAACACACTTTTGAAACTTTAAAAGCAAGCCTGTACAGAGAACAGAAAATATTTCAGCATTTAATTCCAACATAAGGAAAACAGACTCCTGTTCAGTTCAGAGACTTGTTTTCCAACTCATTTCAGTGTAAAATTATTTAGAAATGTAGACAATATGCAATTTATCGCCTCTATTTCCCAACCTCAGAAAATATTAAGAAGAAAAAAAAGAAACCACCAATACTGCAAGAATGAAGTTGGTTCAAAGCTTCCAAATGTTGGCAGTTTCAAGAAAAAATGGAAAGCAGCCTACCCCCTGCATCTAATTCCCTTGATCCTCTCATTAGATGATACAAGAAGAGACTATTCTTAACATTTGAAGTTTCAAACAACATTTGCACAAAGAATATTTCGCAGCCTAGAACAGTTACGATACCATGAGGCAAGAGAAACAATCTGATACTTGAAAAATGGAGTCCACCACTGAGGAATTAGAAGAAAAGTACCCCTCAAGTTAATACACCTTGAAAGGTAGGTATGACATTCCCTTGGGACATTACTGCACGTAAGAGCATAGATCTTTAGCATTCGCCTGGCTTGTTTTTGAACTATCACATAAAAAATGAATAGTTGTCAACATTTTAAGGAATTATTAATGCTCTATGTTATCCTTCAAGATAGAAGACTTTCAGAAAAATAGAAAATACAGAACTAGACTCCAATAGCATGGTATTTCAGAAAAACATAGAGGAGTAGTATTTTATCCACAACCACAACTGCCAGCTACATGACATTCGTAACTTCTAACATCATTCCAGACTATGCATTTAATGTAGAATACAAAAAACCTTAACATATCGAAGGCAATCACCTTTCACTCTTCCATTAAAGATGAACTTAGAATGCTGTGTTCATTTCCCACTTCGTGTGCAGAGCCACCAACAGCAAGACTGAGACTGCCTCGAGGTACTTGGGAAAGGAAACACTCCTTACTTCCTTGCTTTCCAGGAGTCAAGAGCGGAGCTTCCAAGAATTAAATTTCGAAGTAGAAAATTACATGCCTGAATGAGCAGAAGTTCATGATGTTCATGTGATTCTTTACCTGAATACGTCATATGTTAAGAGAGGAAAAAGATTTCATGGCAAAACAGACCTGTCTCCATTTTATTCCCATGCTAACGTACCTGAACATTTTATGCTTGAGCCTTTTAAAAATAAAAAACCCAAAACCACTTCAGGAAAGCCAAAACAGTCTTACTGGTACTTCAATACCTGAGTACAAGTGCTGGCTTGCCTGATTAAGTAACCCGCGGAGTTCTTAATAACAAAGACAATTATAATTCCATTTTCATAAAAATCAGTTAAACTATGTCTTTAAACTATGTCTGTGAAAATTAATATTCCTACAGAAATAAGCTATTTCTAAACTTCAACTTCAGGTATATGAAAGGATTTGACACACTGCCATATGGCCTTTTTAAAGGTATACAATCTATGTTGTATTTCGGCTGACATTATCTACATTTGAAATGCGGTACATTTAACAAAACATCATCTTTTTTCTTCTTTTAGTTTTATTAAATCAGATTGGAAAATATCACTACCGCTTCTCGTAGCCTTGACTAAAATTCTCTGTAACCAAACCAAGGCAACTTTCTAAAAGAAATATCAGCATTTACAAAAAACAGATACACTACGAAAGGCAAAAATAATCCAAGGAGTGAAGATACTTACAATTCGTAATCAAAATTCTAAATATGAACACTACTTCCAACTTGCAAGGCCCCTCACTCCTCCAAAGCTAGCAGCGGGCTAGCTGTGAGGCAGAAGCCGGGGGAGCAGCCGGGGCTCTCGGGCTCTCCCCTGCGTGCCCGGGGCCGACGGCCCAGGCGCGGCCACCCCACGCCATGGTACCCCGAGGCCGCTGCTGCCTAGGGATAGCGAGCAATATTTTGGGGGGTCCCTCATCTTCCCTGATGCCTTCTACTCTACTGCTTTCTGCAGAAACATGAGTACCAATCACGGTCTGTGCAGCTTTTACTACGTGAAGAGCTGCAATCATCTTTTCTAACCTTTTAATTATTTTGGAAATACATTTGTTTATCCTCTTCTCTTACTTTTTCCCTATGGAAGAACTTTCTCTTTACCCAGCATGGAGATAACAGCTGTGATTTCATTAATTAGTAATACTTCTCTCCCACAGACCTTTACTCACAATTTCAAAGATTTTTGCAACAGCCAGTCATGGAAATCTAGCACTTTTTCTCCAACATGCAATACTGTTCTGTTGTCAAAAGCTTACTCTGAGATACATGAAACTCTCCTCGAGACCACCACAGCATTAACAGTTCAGCACACAGCATAAACCTCTGCTATTGTCAGCTGAGATATGCACAAAAATATTTCATTAATTTTAATAATGAAATTTTATTTCAAAATAAAAAAATCAGCAGAACATTATCTGAAGATGTGGCTTAGCTGCATCAGTGCCTTATTAAACATACAATTCATTTCAGCTACTGAGATACTTCACAACCCTTCTCCTCCCACCACTATTACAGTGCCGTAATTTGTGGTAAGCTTGAGTATTACCTTTGAGGTACTACAAAAATGTTTGATATGCCATTTCTAAATAAGCCTTTTATTTTCCAATTATATGGAAAAGATAAAGCTGAAGTTGAGATGTTAATCACCAAAGAGGTAAGAGATGCAAATACGTATGTCCTATCAACTGACAGAGCCACCTTAGGCAATGCCTCTTCATCACCACACCTCCGAGCACTTCATAGTCACGTAACCTGTAAAATATCTTGTACTTTAAACCTGCAGAAGTAAGGCACAAACACTAAACCCACTCAGATTTACAAAAGAGGCCAACCCTCACAACCAGAAAGAGTGTCAAACAGCTGATACTGAAATAAGAGTCAGTTTCTCAAGGTTTCACAAAACTAGAATTTGTAAGAGCTCTAAACCATTGTGAAGATCAGGCTTTGCAGATCAGAGCCACAGAAGAACTTGCACAGAATGGAGACATCTACTCTACTCACCGCCTACATCTACGAAGGCAAACCGTAATATCCTTGTTCATCCGTACAGCCCGCAATTCGAGGCAACTAAATAGTCTCCAAGTCTTGCAGCAGGCCGAGATGTTTGCTACATTGGTTTCCCCATTCCACAACACACTACAAGGGGTAAGCAGCTCATATGACCTCCTTTAGATTCAATAAAGAGGCATCTATCTCTATGACTAACACCCTTTCTATCCCAATTTAGGAGGCGTGCTCAGAAAAGATTAACGTCGTAAAACACAGCAAGAGTCCTTTACATTAAAGGAAACATCTGAGGGTGCTGCTCCCTACTTTTATAAGGAAGGTTAGCATAGTCCTTGAATTTAGCTCTTACACCTCTTCATCAGCACTCTCGTCATCCTAAAACATCTACATCTACGTTTCTAACCTTCCAAAGACGACCCTGGCTACCATGATGACAGCATAATTACAATTTAGCTGAAAATACCATACAAAGCCAGTTGCATGTGAGCGCTTCAACTAGAAAAACCTGCACTGCTCAAAACTGTAGAAAAATAGTCAGAGCTGCACAGTATTTATTTTCAGATGGGAAAAAGCTAACTGTATAAAACAAATTCCTAAAATATGCCCCAAGTATTGATTTTATTTAAGACTTCCTAACTTTCAGGTAGATGTCTAAACAAAAACAAGTATTAATAGAGATCAAGATGGCACACACATACAAGTTAGAAAATTTCTTTAATTGGTGAAAAACCTATATTCTCATTTAAAGAGAATAACAAAGGGGAGTTTTCTGGAGGGGAAAAGCTCAGAAGGAAATCCCAGCTCTCTTCAGCAGCTCTGAGGATTGGTAACCTCCAGGTCACCAGTTCCAGCAACAACCAAAATTAGTTGACAAATGCTTGCTGCTCAGAAGCTTAGGGAGTTAGTTCTCTAGGATCACCCTTTGTATAGCAAATGTTCACAATCAAGAAAAACCTAGTAGAAATGCTATCCTTGGCAGACTCAGTAGAGAATAATGAAATGGGAGGAACATAGAAATTGAAGGATTATTCACTGCCTAGCACTGGAATTTTTGACAAGAAGAAGAGAGAAAGTAAACAGGATGTGGTGTGAAACACTAAGTTGCCATATTTCTGAAAGGGATTTCCTGGTCAGAAAAAAGTGCAACACGCAACGTGCAGCACATGCTGGTACATTCAGTATCTTCATGAAACATCAGCTGGATTGTACACACACTGCACATGCGCAGTGGTCGTTTGTCTGGCACAGTCTGAATGTCGAAAAGCTTTCAAACAAATTGCCAGACATCTGGAAATGCTAGACAAAGGGCCAAAGCCCTCAAATCCTTCTCACACAACACCGCTAGGTGAAAAAGAGGGCTATCTCCAATGAAATCTAGACATATGACAGCCCTGTGTAATTCATATAGAGATATTAAGGAATAAATACTCCTTAGTATCCTGCTATGTAAATACTATGACTCTCAGATAAGGGTGCCTAAGGGTGCCTTCTTCCTGCTCAGTGTTATTGGTTACACTTCTACAAGTCCTAAGCAAGCATCAGAGGTAGGCATGTAGAAGGAAGATGAAAAACAAGAAAAGCAATGCAGGCAAATAAAAGCTTGTCTAAACATATATAGGTTCTTGCTGAACTGTTTTGGAATAAGAAAATCCAAGTATGCAGGTATGCATGAATGAAAGCTCCATGCCCCTGTTCACTTTAACCCATGGTCAGAGAGGTTTTGAGGACACTAACTGTGAGAGCGTCCGCTCACTTGGAACAGCCCATTCAGAGCAAGAAAACAAGTAAGCGACGAAAGAAGAGGTGACAGAAAGAGTAGCAGAAGTAAAACCAAAACCTACGAAATCTGCCTGGTAAGGAAGGTAAATCTAGTGCTTCGTAACTTAGAGCTCAGCCTTCTCTGAGCACATTATTTCTTTCTGCTTAAACATTCTACGAATTCCCTTTCTCTGTCACTTGCACTGCACAGCAAGATACGCCTTGCTGGAAAGGCCGAACGCTGCATGCTGTTCAAAGTTATTTTTGTCACACTTAAGGCTACTAAGGAAGGTTTGAAGTGAGAGTACTGATGTGCTACCTTTTAACTGTATTTATTTTGTTTTTAACTGTATGGAATAGGTACTTATAATACAAAATGACTTTGAGACATGCAAAGTTGTGAACGCTTTGACAAAATACAAGAAATCAAGAAAATCCAAGGAAAATACACCCATTCCATAAGAGCTCTAGGATTGTTTGCAATGAATATAACCCAGTCATAGGTGATTTTTTCCTAACAGGAACAAAGATTTTTCTAAAAACAACCTCCTTCCTATGACAGCATCATGCCAGAATCAACAGCATCTCCAAAGGAAAAAAAAGGTGGGCAAAAGTACAGAAGAAACAATGGGAAAAGGTTGTTCTCTAGTGATATAAAGTAAACACACTTAAAGTAACAGGATGAAAGATAAGATACACATATGGGACTGAAAGACTTTTTGCAAAAGTGAAAGAATACAAAACCCCTTTCTTTCAGAACAACAACGTACTGAGTAACCTGTGGTGAATTTCTTGGCTCCATGGGAAAGGGCTCACATCTGAAATATCACGGCAGGCGATCTCAAGATGGCAAGTAACCATGTCAGTTGAACACTGGACCGAAGTGCTCCTCCTGGGGATCCCGGCAGCAAAATTTGGGCGGGACACTCATTGAAGACAGTGAGATGACAAGGCTGAGTGTGCCTCCGAGCTCCATGGGACAGCCAGGCAGACTCCCCTGCGAAGCTGCGCGGCGCACTCCTTACAGCTCTGCTCCCTGCTCATCCGCCGGCGCGGCCCCTGGGTGCCTGCCTGATGGCACAGGGAAGCCACTGCAGCTGTCCAGCTCAAGAGAAAGCTACTCGCCTTCTCAGTCAGGTTAGATCTCTCATGGATTAAGGAATTAGACCAGCTCTGCGTGCAGTTGCCCACGCACCAGCAGCAATGCAAGGGAGGAGGAGGAAGGGAGCCCCTTTCAGCAGCAGTGAGTTCAGGCACCTCATGCACCTGCACCCTCAGACTACGTGTTACCTCGCTCCTTCTGCACACTGCTCTGTCACAACTTCTCACCACATAAATGCTTAAAACGCTTTATGTAAACTTGTTATTATAATCTTAGGTAAGCAGCACATAATCTCAGACATGCCTATTTGGCTCATCCTGAAACTTTAGCAAAGATTTTAAAAGATGTCCATCACTTCAGCATCTGTGAAAAGCTGAGGGGGACATAGCAAGGATGTATTTGGCCTCCCCGTTCATTCAATCTTTGACTTTGTCACAGCTGTCATTTCAGAATGTACTGGACACAGGCTAAAACAAGGAAAAAAAAAAAGACAAAAGCTAGCAAGTCTCTGTAAAATACCTGTGCCACACCACAGACTACTTGTGTTTTATTTTATGCTTGTAAATGTTTTAAATATAAACCATGACAAAAAGTTTGATAGTATTAAAAATAATTGACCTACCTTTTTATGTTTACAAAGTTTATTTAATCCTTCTGTGCCTTATTCTTTTAATAGCAAATGTTCTAAATGTATTCAGTTTATGAACTTTAGCTTTCAACATCTGAAACACTACGCCATGGGGAACCTTTTGTAGGAAACGTGTTTAACAACAAACGCTGTTTTTACCTCCGAAAATTTCATTTCATTAAAAAAAAAAAGTTCTACGCTTTTCTATATTATCTGCATTTTTTAGTTTCCATAGCTATGCAGAAATCTATTATGATTTAAAAATGAGCCCTACTTAAATCACAATTACCATACAGCTTTTACAACAAGCATTAGCTTGACAGCTATGCAAAAATGTAAGTTAAAAAAATCATCGTAACTGTGTATTACGAAAGTTTAAGTCTTGCAGTTACATAACTTTCCCTATAAACTACCACTGTAACTAATGTTATCTTAGATTAGCTGCTGTAAATATAGGTCACATTAACCATATGTCAGTGCTATCTATTGTAAAGAACAAATTAAATGCTATAAAAGCCATATATTTGCATAGGACAGAGATGGACAAAGACTGCCAGGCTAAAAGAAACATCAGAAACCACAGCAGTTGCCATGAAGTTTAAAATAACAACAAAATAACTGTGACTGTCATTCCGTCACATACAACACAAGACTTAGGTCCTGGAGCTGAGGTAACAGCCAAGCAAAAGCAAGCTCCCTCCACTAGCAAAAATCCTTCTCTGAATGAAAAGAAGTCTTGCCAAGTCGGACATGTACACTCAACCAGAAACCTCATCATCATTATTGCCTTTCTGCATTTCTCTTTCCAAGTAATTATGATGGTCTCTCAAACTATTACACATTCACTATGTTTTCTGAAGACCACATTTTTCTCAAGCAAGTAACAAATAAGCATGACACATATTTGCTACTCGATAAGGGACTGGCCTTACACTGTGCCACAGAAGAGACAGCGTCAGCGCAGAAGTAAGGTGTTCTAAAAGCTAGAGAAAAGGTCAAATGCAGCAGTCTGTCCGTGCGTTCCATAGGAATTCCTCTGAGATGCTGACAGCCTACTAAGAGGTGTAGGGGGGAAATGGGAACGCAGACGACAAGAGTTCCCCTTTCGGCCCCCCTGCTACAGGGCTGCCTTGGTCGCGCTGCCCAAGCACCCTCTTCAGTGGGAGCGATCTCTCTTCAGTTAATGCAATGGTTCCAGTGATTTCCATCATCGCCCGTCCCCATTTCATTAACTTCTCCTATTTACGGTGAGAAAAGTTGTGTCACAGCAGGACTGGTAACAGTGTCCTTACAATACTCCACCACACGTTTCCTTTCAGTTGATAGGAACAGGGCCATTGCACAGACAAAACAGTGCCTGCAAGAAATAAGGAGCAGGATAAAAACCAGATGGCTGAAGTTAAGTGCAGGACAACAGGAGCAACGCTTGCAGGGAGGAGAAATCATTTTGATGAGCTAAGACTGTGAACACGGCTCTCCACACAAAGGAAGCATAGCCTGCCCCAACATTACCTGCCCCTGCATAAATATCAGTACAGCCCGAATGAAATACTGTTATGTGTATCACCTGAAGGCTGAATTCTGAAGGCAAGCACCAGATGAACATGACACACGTTTTTTTAATTTAACATCAGACTAATGCAGCTTCAGCTGTTCAGATGACTACCTGTCAGCTGCAATCAAAAACACCATTTTGAAAATTGTGAAGTGATCTACAACACAAGCTGAGCGCATTGACAAGATGCTCTGTTACAGCACATCTGCACCTTCATGACTTGCAAGGTGCAAGTGATAGGCATGACTCTTGAATCCCAACCCCCCAGCAACTGCCTCTATCCACACCAGGACAAACGTGATCACTGATCTATATTTAACACTGTACCTACCATGGTTCAAATTGTTAAATCTTACTGAAGACAGGGTATTTTAATTCTTGCTGAAATGATGTGAACCCTAAATAAGAACCCAGTTACAGGACAAGCATATATTCATGCATATATTACAATTCATAGATTTTTTACCTGCCATATCTACAGTTAAAAAAAAAAAAGTTAAAACATTTCAGTCAACACCTTTAAAACATATCATTTATCACCATCTACACAGCCCTCAAGATGAAACTTTTAGGAGATGAAAGCAAGATCTTCTTGACATTGCTTCCTAAAGCATAGCAAAAACATTGTCATATGAAGAATGGATTCAGTAACACTAATGTGATTTTTTTTTTTTATTAACAGGCTGACTGGTAAAGGTAGCAGGCAGTGATCCAATCAGCTTCTGTAAGGTAGTTGTCTTGGGACTGCCCCCCATACCTTTTCAATAAAGGAATTCCCAAAATATAAAATTAATGTTGCTTTAATATAACTTCAATCTTCTCAGTAGATGCTATGTTTTCAAACCAGAGTTTTCTGGGGAATGTAGAAAATAATCATCAAGTGTGTGTTTCTTCTAAGACCCTGGAGGGATCCACTCTTCCTCTGCACTACATATTCTTAACTGACCTGGAAAATACAAAGCTTCTTCATGGAATAGATGACATGATCCTCCATATATGCTGAAAACTGGCAAGAGTGATATAAAAAGGACATGTCTCTGACTTCCACTGAAGCCAATATCTGAACGTGACCAAAAGTAGTCCAACAATTAGGAAGAAAGATGAAAAAGAACAGTAGGAGACCTTATTTTGCCCTGCAGGTGACTCTGAAGAGAACATGGCGGCTTCATGGGGCAAGGTTCTGGCCAAGAAACTAACTCTCCTTGCAATTCTCTGTGAAACAGGGAACCTGGAGCCCCAAGCCCCACAGAGGTCCTGTTATCTTCTTTCTTAGCATGGACTTAATTGTTTCTAAAATACACTGTCTGCATTCAAGAAGGATGACAATAAATTGAAGGGTACCCAGGAGAAAACGGAGAGTAACTGAAGTTAAGAAAAGAGACAAAGAGGGGGGGAGGGAGAGAGAGAGAGAGAGAGAGAGAAAAGAATGCCTGGTAACAAACTTCAGAATATCATGTATTTTTCTTAATAATGAGAACATAATGCATCAAATTAATCAAAATTCCTAAGAAGTCACACTCAGGAAAACATGACTTATAATGAGATTTTCAGTGTCGATAAGACTGTAACAAGATTCAGTGGCTAGAAGCTAAAGGTAGCCATCTTCAGATCAGGAATAAGAAATAAAATACAAACCAGCTTCTTGTCTACTTCATCAAGAACTGTGCTGAATTCTGCCTCACTGGAAATGTTTAATTGCACCTTCTGAAACATAAGCTCCAGTTTCAAACACAGATTTTAAAAAAAAAAAAAAAGAAGTCCTATGGCCTGCATTACAAAGAGGTCAGACTAGATGATTGCAACAGTCCTTCTGACTTGATAATCTATTAATCTTATCAGACAGATCAAAACACATGCCTGACCACTTGCAGAACCCAATGCAAAGTCGTCTATAAGCACACCTATTCTGAGTGTATATTTTTAGCCTGAGACTACCTTTTACCTTCACACGTCATACGGACTGGAACTGCCGATACATCAAGCTGGAAATATAGAAGGCAGGAGACAACAAAATTCCACCACCTAGAAAACACTCGTTTTAGCCGGCAGAGTTATGCAATCAGAGAGCAATGCGAAGCCGACGAGATATGCCGTATTTTCTGCACTTCCCGGAACTTCACGGAACTCTCCGTGGGACTGAATCGCTCCGAACAAGTTTTAGCAGCGAGGAGGCTCCGCACGCCTGAGCGCAGCGCGCGAGAGGAAGGAGGTCAGCAAACCTGCCGAGAGCGGCGGCGGGGCTAAAGCAGGGACATGAAAGGCGATGCCCGCGCACGGCTCCGCCGGGGACTGCCGCTGCGGGCCGAGGTCACCCGCCGCCGCCGTGTCACGGCCCCGCCGCCGGCCGGGACGCCGCATTG
>VXAL01018095.1:0-61609 GCA_013399475.1 Chauna torquata | reverse complement strand
CGTCGCCGAGCGGGGAGGGGGACGTGGGGGGGTGGCAGCGTCAGTGTCTGCTTCCTCCGCCCGCTCGGAGTGGGTCTGCGTGGTTCGGCGCCTGGTGGCGACGTGGGGGTATGCGTGTGTTTGTGCAGGAGGAGGGCAAATGGATCTCCTGCCGAATTGCGCGCCCCTGGCCACGAAGCTGCAGAACACGCTGGTGCGGTACCACAGCATCGGGGACAGCGAATGGCGGGTCGCCAGGAAAACCGTGAGTGGTCTCGGCGGCTTTCAGGGGGGCCCCATGAAATGACCCTTCTAGGAGGGTGCAGCTTTGGGTGACAGAACGTGTCCTTCCTGTCTGGAGACATCCTCTGTCATTCCTTGTGCCCGTTTTCGCGGAAGTATTGCACAGTAGAATCCTACCTGTGTGGGGCTGTGGCCTTTCTTGAAGCAAAATTTGAAATGCTGCCAGCACAAGCAGTGTTGCAATGTGCTCACTTGTACTTCCTAACTAACCAGCCGCAGCAGCCTGCAGGTAGGGTCTGCCGGCCTTTGGAATCTCTTCTGTCTATTGTCATGGAATCATTTGGGTTTGAAAAGACCTTCAAGAATGCATGCTTCAGCTTGCAAATGTCTTCCTCTTAAAACGTGAGATCATTCTCACTTCTTTCCCTCATGTTGCTTCGTATGTTTTCGTTGCCTTCAAGCTCTGTGTATCAGAGCCCCACATTGTCAGAAGTTTCCTCCCTTTAAAGAGAATGCACCTCCTGCTTCCCCAAAGCAGTTTGCCATACCCTTCTGTTGGGCTGCCTGGCTTTTCAGAGTCCTGCTTCGTCAAGCTAAACAGACTTTGCTGGTGCATCAGTTCAAGGCTCTTTGAATGCTTCTTATCCCTGTCCTGCATAGGAGCAAGAAGTGTATTTTGGTATCTCAGCTTAGCAGTGTGGTAGGACTCATGTAGGAAGTTTGTGTCTTTGCCCTTTTATAACAACGCTTTCAGTGGCTCTTGTATTTTTTTTCTTTGCGAACAGACATTGATAAGATACGGTCATATGTTCCAAATGTAGCTTATTTGCAAAATTAACAAATTCAGAATCTTGAAAAGGAGGAACAGAGCATCCAAGCCTCTCATAGAGTCATAGAATCACAGAATGGTTTGGGTTGGAAGGGACCTTAAAGACCACCTAGTTCCAACCTCCCACCATGGGCAGGGACACCTCTCACTGCAGATGGTTGCCCAAAGCCCCATCCAGCCTGGCCTTGGACACTTTCAGGTATGGGGCATCCACAGCTTCTCAGGGCAACTTGTTCCAGTGCCTCACTGCCCTCATAGTGAAGAATTTCTTCCAAATGTCTAGTCTAAATCTACCCTTTCTTAGTTTAAAGCTGTTGTTACCTCTTGTCCTATCCCTACACTCCCTGATGAAGAGTCCATCCCCACCTTTCCTGTAGGCCTCCTTTAGGTACTGGAAGGCCGCTAATAGGTCTCCCCAGAGCCTTCTCTTCTCCAGGCTGAACAAGCACAACTCTCTCAGCCTCTCACCACAGGAGAGGTGCTCCAGCCCTCTGATCATCGTCGTGGCCCTCCTCTGGACTCACTCCAACAGGTCCATGTCCTGCTTATGCTGGGGACCCCAGGGCTGAACGCAGTGCTCCAGGTGGGGTCTAATGAGAGTGGAGCAGAGGGGGAGAATCACCTCCCTCAACCTGCTGGCCACGCTGCTTTTGATGCAGCCCGGGATACGGTTGGCTTTCTGGGCTGCAAGTGCACATCGCTGGCTCGTGTTGAGCTTCTCATCAACCAGCACTCCCAGTTTCTTCTCCTCAGGGCTGCTCTCAATCCATTCATCCCCCAGCATGTATTTGTGCTTGGGATTGCCCTGACCCAGGTGGAGCATGTTACACTTGGCCTTGCCGAACTTCATGAGATTCTCATGGGCCCACCTCTGAAGCCTGTCCAGGTCCCTCTGGACAGCATCCCTTCTCTCCAGTGTGTGGACTGCACCACACAGCCTGGTGTCGTTGGCAAACTTGCTGAAGGTGAACTCCATCCCACTGTCCATGTATTTCTGGAAGTAATACATACACTACTGTTCTTTAGAACATTTAGTCCTTAGTGCTTATTATGTAATCATGATTCCAAATAAAAAGTATGTGGTATTCTCTTTAATGCCAAAATTCAGAGATTTTTTACATAGGCTCCATTTTATAGTTAACTAATAATCAGAAGTTACAATTTTTCTTATTTTATCTAGCTAAGTAAAACAAATAGGCTACTATTCATTTTAGACAAGCCCCTTCTAGTTAGACATGTAGGGCAGAAGGGTAACTTAAGCTTTCTTGTCTATCACTGTCAGCACTTCCTGCACACAAATGCTTGGTTGTGTTACAGGACTGCAAGCAGAGATTGTGCGGTCTTACTGTCTGAATAGTGTCCAGGCAGTGGCTTTCCAGTTGCCCTTTAATTGAAAGGCTGTGTCTAGTATGTGGTTCCATGACACTATATGTATTCCTAGTAAACTGGCTTGGCCTGCAAAGCTGTATATCTGCTCAGACATCTAGAATTTGATACTGAGAAAGGCAGCTGACTGATTTTTTGAAAGAATGGGCGATTACCAGCAAAGATGTTTGAAACATCTGCTTTTCTTCAGAAAAATATACAAAAATGAGTACTTTAGGGTGAATCACAGTTAATGGTAAAGTGTTTTGCTTTTCTTTGGAAAAACTGAGGCATATTGTGGACATCTTAGAATGGGATGTAAATGACAATTAACATCTTATCTTCCATTTTACTTCAGAAAGATGCAACTGTGTGGCGTAAACCATCAGAGGAATTCAGTGGCTACCTGTAAGTTTGCCTGCAGACAAGATACATTTTTAAGGTTCCACAAATGTGCTTTGTAGAGTTTAGAAATGAAGGTTATGGATAAACTACACAGATTTTTCACGAGAGAAGCTAAGTGGATCACCTAGTCTGCCTTGTTGTCGTGCAAAGGCCTGTACTATTTCTTTTGAGCGTTATGCTTCAATGTTTTATGCTTGCCAGGTGTCTAGAATAAAAAACAACTAAAACTATGGAGCACACTACAAAACTCCCACTGGCTGATGTCGGCAGCAACATATGTACAGACTTTTTAGGAAGATGGTCTGCAAACCTCAGAATCATGTACAGGCTCAGTAAGTCTGCAGCATTATTGAGTGACGACCCCGTCGATGTTTGCACACTCTTAATGACTGTGCAACTGGTAGAATAAAACATCAAGCATGTGGTTGTGGGAAAGATGCGTGACATAAAGACCCTTCCTATGTGAGTCTCTGTCAGTGGGTTCTGTAGTTAGTGGTAGGTTTAGATGGAGAAATAGTTATTGGAAAGCAGCTGTCTGAAGAAAGGAAAAGTGATGTGTAAAGGTTGTGTTGAAAGTATCTCAAGGACTGATACACGCTGGGTACTCTGAGTCCTGTTAAATCTGCTGGGCTGATGACCCCAGGTGCTAAGAGGCTACTGGCTCTGTACAGGGCCACCTGTACAGCACACTGACATGAATAACAGGTTGTGTAACTTGAACCACTGCTGAAGGGGTTGGCTGCTATATGTAGATGACTCCAGGGTTGCGTGTGCACCCAGTGAAAGAAAATGGCACTTTGAAGAACTTTCAAACACTCACCTAGAAGGCACTGGCATTTTAATGTGGTCCTCCAGTTCTGAATATACAGTGAGGTTGGCCACAGCCAGATGATGAGTGAGAAGAGGTAAACTGTGCAAGTGAATAAATGAATGAGTTGTGTGACTGGTTACCTACTATTAATAAGAACAGCTTAATGAATAAGATGTGTTTTGAAAATACTGGTCATGATCAATTTTGCCACCTCAGGAGCATGAGACCCAGTAACTCAAATAATCAAAATATCTAGTATCTACTTAAAATATCTGATAACAAGTGAATGTTTTGCAAAGTCTTACACCAAATTATTTGGTACCCTAACAGGCCGCGAAAGCATAATGTAGTTTCTCCTTAGTTTGGTTCTACTACTGTTACTTCTTCTTTATGAAAACAGTTTTTCTCATTGTGTCTCTGCTCTCCTTTCTTTTTGCTTTTAGTTTTACTTGTCCCTGGTGGACTCCCTTGCTCCCTCTGCAAAACAACAAGTTGCTAGAGAAATAAACGTGATGATTTTTATCTGAGGAAAGAGTTTGCAATTTGAGAAATACAGATTGCAGCATAAGGACAAAGCTTCTCAGCATTATATTTATTGCAGAAAAGAATAAATGCACACACATCTTTTTCTATACTGTCTTTCCGATACAATTATCCACTGACTGTAATTCCAGGTACCAAGGTATTAGAGTAAGTGTGCTGTTGCAAACTAATGGAATACTTAATAAGAATTTCTCACTTTTAAATGTAAAATATTATATTTATATTTCTGTAGCTACAAAGCTCAAGGAGTGGTGGAAGATGTTACTAACAGAATAGTGGACCATATTCGCCCTGGACCTTATAGGCTAGACTGGGACAGCTTAATGACTTCAATGGACATCATGGAAACATTTGAAGAGGTGAAGACTTGCATAGATTCTTAAGGGAAATGTATGTAGACATGTATGTGAATCTAACATTACAGAAGAGAAGTTGTTCCAATAAGTACTGATATTTTTATGCCTATTTTCTTCAATATATGTTTATCTGCATGGATAGTTTGAATACATGCTGTGGGTAACCTCAGATGAGGCTTTCTGGCTGCACAATACTTTTTTTGAAGCTTGAAGTTCTTCTGAAGCTTTCCATCAATGCAAAAAATGTAGGAGTAAAACTTGGAAAGTCATGACTCAGATCTGGGAGCTGTAGTACCCCTGGATACAATTCATATGGAGAAGAGTTACAGTGTAATATTCTATGCACCAAAGGCTTTTCATACAGCTTCATTTCATCGGTTCCACAGCAAACAAAATTGTGGGTATTAATAATCCATGCATACTTTGACATAAACTGCAACCTCTTCCTAGAAGATTGACTTCATTGTGTGGCAAAGTTTTGTGCTGAGAGCTGAAATAGTTCACACTGAAGGACAAGACTTGCAAAAGAGAGATAATTTTGAAGTTGGTTACATAAAAGTTGGTACCCTTGTTTTGGCTACTGGGGACATCCAGTATGACTTCAAAACCCTGTAGGCATCTGGCTTAAACATGGATTAATTGTCTTTTGCTATGGCTTTTCAGGAAGATTTATATGGTAAAGCATTTTTGCTAATTACTCCCTAGTATTTATACCAACTTAAGCGTCTCATAAGAAAGGCTTTTTTGGAAGACTTGTTTGCATTCTGTTTTGTTGTTCAATTGGTGGCTTAAAAGTCCCTGACAGAGGATCTTAGTACTGACCGTGGCCTCTTGCAATTTATTGATGATCCTTTTGGACTTGCCAGCTAGTGGGAAAGCCACGTAAAAGCCACATGGCTTTCAGTTCCCAGGCATGACTTACAGTTCTATAGTTTTAGTCAGCATGGTTTAAAGGTGCCAGATATTCTCATCCCCTGCAGTGCTCAGATGCAGACTGCATTCCTTACAAACTTCCAGTCTTTAGACTGAAAATGACACCTCCATTCCGACCTCACTGAAGTTGTCTGGACAGCATGTAGTAGACAGAGGCTGCCACGTTTGTGGAAAAAGGTAGCTGCCTGCAAGCATAAATATCCCTGTATTCATCATACTAAGATATTTTTGTTTTGTTACTCTCCTCATCCTGCTGCTCAACCAGAACTGCTGTGTGATGCGCTACACCACTGCTGGCCAGCTCTGGAACATCATAGCACCAAGGGAGTTTGTTGATTTCTCTTACACTACAAGCTATGAAGATGGGCTTCTAACATGTGGTAAGGCATCACTTACTTCTGCTTAATTCTTGTTTTGCAACACCTCCTTGGCTTAAGATTTGATTCAAATTAAGTATAGTTCTGCAGTAAGCATTCAAAAATGATATAACATGGTCTCCAACAAGTATTTCAGAGGTATTTTAAAGTTTTGCAGATTTAAAGAAGTATACAAGTTGCTGCTTTATCCATGAGCCATCTCTGTACCAGGATTCATTTATCTCATCTATGGGACAGGAGTGGTAGAGACAAGTTGTGTGGTTTGTCTTAGCTTATACAGCAAACTGGAGTAAAAAGCTTCCTAGTAAATGGGAGGAATGTCCTTACTGTGAATTTCTGCTTGTCAAGCTCTGCTTGTCTGTGAAGGAGTTTGGATGAAAAGCAGGCAGCTTTCATGCACGAAAGTATCCAAAACCTTAGTGTGTCTGTCACTACTACCAAATTCCCCGAGTAGAAACTTGTATATTTTAAATATACTATACCTTTATTTATCTGTCTCAAATTCATTTTCTTTTTTTNTTTTTTTTTTTTTTTTTTTTTTTTTTTTTTCCCTTTAATAGGTATAAGCCTTGACTATGGAGAGGTGAGACCTAATTTTGTCCGTGGATTCAATCACCCTTGCGGTTGGTTCTGCGTCCCTCTTAAAGACTATCCTAGCCACAGTCTTTTGACGGGGTATATTCAGACTGAACTGCGAGGGATGCTACCACAATCTGCAGTAGACACTGCCATGGCTAGTACCCTGGCCAATTTCTACTCTGACCTCAAAAAAGCACTGAAAACGTAGACAAAATGTGACTTAGAAGCCCATGTGTTTCTTGCAATCAAATTATGTAGTTTAGCTTAGAATAGGTTAGCTACTGAGTTCAGAGGTGAGTAACATAGTTCTTGAATGATTTCTGAACCTTCATGTAGAGGGATCCAAACAGCTTTGATGTCATACTTAGCATACATTCCTAATTCACAGCACAAGATTTTGTTTCTTGCTCAGCACACTGCAACTGTGTGAGGAGTAGTCTGAATCTATAATCCCCTTGCTTCCTAGGTGGAAAACACAAGATATGAGTGTGGGCTTGAAAAATGCATCACAAACTCGGCTCTCACCAACAGTATTGAGAGTGGAGTGCTCAGGATTTTGCGGGTGCGGGTTGCTGTACAGGCAGCCTCTCATTGGAGATGTAATTTTGATATATATATATTTTTATATTTACTTTAAATTTTTTATTTATGTAGTTTGTACAGGTGTATCTTTAATTTCTGTTTTAGAAATTTGCTTTGATTTACTATTGATATGGTCCATAGATAAATTTTTAAACAATACTATTCATAAGAACGCTATTTGCTTGTGTTAGCAAATTAAGTATTCATTATTGGCGTTTGTTTTGATGTTGTAACTGTAGCTTGGTAACTGTTGTATGTGCCAGTCTCAGTGCACAGATAAAGAAATACCCTTACAGCTGATCCAAAGCTCATTTAAGTCATCAAGTGTCTTTCCATAGTTTTTGGTGGGCTTTTAATCACACACGTAATTGTCAAAATAGCAAACCTCCAAGGGATCCTCTGCAATACTCAGCACTTCTAAATAATTTTTTACTTAAATTTGCAAGCAGTTGTGTTTTGTAGCTTAATTTCTGTCTTCCTTAGCTGAAAAACCTGGAATTACTAAAACTACAGACAGTACCACTAACTTGTTTTGTAGGCATTGGTTTAACCACAACAGCACAGACTGCAGTGCACTAGGGTTTTCTGTTGGTATTTGCAATAAATGAAATGATCATCTTAAAACATGAGTGACTGAAGGTCAAAGTGCGAGCTGTACAGTTGCTCAGAGCCACTGGAAGGTGGACGGTCAGATTTCTAAGGATATTTAGCCATTCAGTGATGCTGATAGGTATGTTGCAGGGGCTTTACAAGCCTACTGTCCGTGCTGCTAGGAACCTGAATTCTTAAAACCTTACATTGAGCATTTAACGTTGGTATGCATCATTTGCTCAGGTGAGATTGTAATTGTCCCTGTGCTTTACCAGTGCAAGTGCCACTGCATAGTAGTTCAGGAAAGTACCTTGGAGCTCTAATGCTTTGGGGCCAGTGGTATACATACAATCCAAGGACTAGTAGTGAACTCTAAGGAAAATGCATTGAGATGAAAGTTGTTCCTCAGGAATATTGGCTCTTTGGGCTTTGGCTGGCTGAACATGAGCCAGCAGCATGCCCAGGTGGCCAAGAAGGCCAGGGGCATCCTGGCCTGCATCAGAAATAGTGTGGCCAGCAGGACTCGGGAGGTGACTGTCCCCGTGTACTCGGCTCTGGTGAGACTGCACCTTGAGCACTGTGTTCAGTTTTGGGCCCCTCACTGCAAGAAGGACATTGAGGTGCTGGAGAGTGTCCAAAGAAGGGCAACGAGGCCAATGAAGGGTCTGGAGAGCAAGTCTTATGAGGAGTGGCTGAGGGAGCTGGAGTTGTTTAATCGGGAGAAAAAGGAGACTGAGGGGTGACCTCATCGCTCCTTACAACTGCCTGAAAGGAGGTTGTGGTGAAGTGGGTGTTGGTTTCCTTTTCTCAGGTGACAAGGATGTGAGGCAACGGCCTCAAGTTGTGCCAGGAGAGGTTTACATTGGATGTCGGGAAGAATTTCTTCACAGAAAAGGTGGTTAGGCATTGGAACAGGCTGTCTGGGAACGTGGTGGTCACCACCATCCCTGGAGGTATTTGAGACGTGTGGACACAGCAGTAAGGGACATGGTTTAGCAGTGGACTTGGTAGTGTTAGGTGCCTGGTTGGACTTGATGATCTTAAGGGTTTTTTCCAGCCTAAATGATTCCATGATTCTATGATAATAGAGGAAGCTGTGTGAGGTGTACTTTATTTATTCCTCCTAATTATATAGATTACATGTATAGAGACTAATCTGCATATTCATGTCTTCTTTTTTTGAAGCTTCTGGGACTGACTAATTGAGGGGTTGTGATACAGATGTATATAGAGAAAAATACTCTATTGCTCCCTAAAAAGCACAGTTTTAACCTATACAGAACCACTTCAGTGCTGGAGAAACAGGTCAGAAGGAGCACAAGACGCTTAGAGGAGGATGTTTGCAGAGCACTAGACACTGCAGAAGAGATCATGAAGTCCATGTTCCAAATACCCATTATAACGGCTCTAGCATCTCAAGAGCATCAAGCCTTATTTGTGTTAAGTGAAATGGCTTCTTCGGCTTTCAGTGAAGATAGGCTGATGAAGCACAGAGCAGCCGAAGAAGGAAGACTTGTGTTTAAACAGAAGTCCCCGGAGTATTTTAAGTATGGTAGTATGTTTTGTATGCATTGCTGCATGCTGCTTTCCTTTTTATCAACAGAGTTGTTATCAGTAACAGACCTAGGAATGGAAAGATTCTGTGAATGAGGGCAAATACCTGAAAGCAAAGTGGGCCTTCTATTTTGCATTATGGTGCATTATAATTTGTTCCTTAAGCACTGATTAAGATGGCTTTGTATGTTTTAACAGATATAGTCTATTGCTTCTGCCAGTAAGTCTGAATATTCAAGTGAATAACAGAAGAAAGACTACAGAGGCAGAGACTGGAGCCAGATACTTTTATGTCAGCGTAATATAATTCTTCAGTTTTCAGATGAGGAGAAATGGAAGGTGCTAGCAAACCTTAAGGATTTATCTTGAGGATTCTCATGTTTCTAAAAATTTTTTTAGTTTAGGAGTGCAATGATTGACATAGTATGCTGATTATACTGCTGGAACAATGCATAGTTGATAACCCTACACTGATTATTCTAAGTTCAGCTATAGAGTAATACAGAACTGTAAGAAAGACATCTAGTTTCATAGAGTGTTATATTTGAAAACAAAACTTGCTTTATTTTCGTATAGCTAGGGATTGACAGGAGCATTAGATCATGAGGCAGAGCTGTTCTTTAACCAGAGTACATTCAGAACCAAGAAAGCCACAAAACTGAGTACTGATCAGATCAGAACCTCTTTCCCCACCATGGCATTGCTTTCCTCCTAAGTTAGTGGACAGTCTAGATGGAGTAAGACAGTACAAATAGGAAGGGAGTTGAGGAGACAAAAGTGCAGGAACATCTAATTTGCTTTTTAGGAGATAGTGGGAGACAAAGTAAATTACTTAGTATAGATTGCTGTCGTCATCACAGCAGCAGAATTTGTGCAAATTTGTGAGGTTAGCCAGTATTTTTGTTGTTGGGAAGGGTCACAGGCTGCCTGCAGTACTTGAGTTTAGTGTTTCAGCGAAACGAGTACAGGACAGTGTCATGTGAAACCAGCTTCTGAATGAGGTACCCAAGATACCAGTTTTTGGTAGGGAAATGGCATGTATATAGACACATGAAAATTATTTTTATATGACTAGTAATTTAAAAAAAAAAAAAAAACTTTTCAGGGGGTTAGGCAATATACCAGTTTATTTAAAGTCTTGCACTTTAACTAGGTCCTGTGTGTGAGGATGGGGAAGGTGGCTAAAGATAAGACAATTTTCATGTTTAGCTTTTGTTCGTTGTGTAAAACCTCCAGCATTGAACCTTGCATGTAGTTGTGTTGCTTGTTTTGTACTCCATCACAGCCTGCTGGGAGGTGGAACAGTACTTCAGATAGATACTCTTGGAACAGCACAAGCCTTGATCTCAAATTTGATTAGTTTATAATGCTTTTAATGAACCAAAATGTGAAGACTGTATAATTCCTCCAGTAATCATAACTAACTAGAACTGTTTTGATGGTGTGAGCTGGTGATTCAACCCACGAGGTTCATTGCTGGAAAAGGAGCCATGGCTCTATTGAAACCAGTCAAGTTGTGCCTATGTTCAGAAAGTCAAAGTCAATCTGTCTTAACAGTGGTGTTAACTGACTGTGTTCAGTGCTTAAGAGATTTGTGTTTGTATTTTGAATGCAGTTACAGAATAAATTAAAACATGAACTCCAACAGACTCATGCTGTAGTTTTTTCAATACTTGAACAGGCAGACATAGTATTCAGCTACTTTGGGGGGAGTTATGTCTGGTTTTTTTAGTGTCTTTGGCTGCATGGTGATCTCTCTAATGCTGTCAATCTCCATATATTTAAAAGCAAAAAAAGCATATCTTTATTTAGAGTCTTGATTTAGCCTGGGAAGATGTACAACTCAGACTCAGATTACTGCTAAATTAAAATCTCTTGAAAAATATCCAGATAGTATTCTCTCAAAGCTTAAATTCTAAATATACATGTAATTTGTAATGACCATGGATTGTTGTGGGACAGCTTTGTTAGTTTTGACTTAATATTACTTATCTTTTAATATGTTTAAGAAGTGGTTTATTAACCATCAAAATTAAGTTCATCCTAAACACATGGGCACAGCACCTTGCAAAAGGCGTAAAGATGTGTATTAGGGTTACATGCTAGAACATTTATTTTGACATGTATTTAATTAGAACTTAAAGAAAAAAAGGAAGAAAATGCCTATACCATATGTAGAATCTTCGCTCGTGTCTCTTACTAAGTCTGCAGGAAGCTGGGAGCGTTGTGCAGCATTTAAATTCAGAGCAGAGTTCAGCCCTCTTCTCTAGCTGAGAAAAGGAACTGTGACCTCTCAGTCACACTCTTTGGGAAGGTAACCTCACCCTCTTACAAGGCAAGGTAGAAATACACACAGAAGCTACTTCAGATCTTTGGAAAATGACTAAGGAGACTGATTAGAAGTACTAAGAAAAATTGTGATTTTTAATCCTGATCTAAATGCATTTCCTGATGGGAGACATGAAGATGGGACCCATTAATAACAAAATCCATGCTAAAGATTAAGTTTTCTCTACTGAGCTGTGTTGGTGACTCAACGTTACAGTACAGGTAGGGACTGATTACTGTGGGGTTAACCTTCCTGGGAACTGTGCCACTAGAAGGGAGAAAACAGGTGCAGATTATAGCAGAACATGATAGAACATCACAGGAGATGCCTGTGCATGTTTCACAGTTGACCCACACAGGAGGAGGTGTCACAATACCCTTGCTTGGACATCTGGCTTAAGGTGCCCCCAAATCAGCTCGTTATCCAGAACTGTCTTTTCTAAAGTGATTTTCTTTGAAATTTCACTTTTGATGAGTCAAGCCAATATGACTATGTAATGATCCTTGAAAAGGTGTCTTTGATGCAGGCAACGTATGTGGAGCTATTAGAAGATCGGCTCCTCCTCAAAGTATAGTCAGAAACTGAACTTGCTCAGGCCTTCTGTGGCTGGCCAAGGACCAGTTTGGCTGTGCTCCCAGATGCCTCAGAAAGCATTTCCTGAGCTCTCTACCTGGGCCTGCTCACCTGCCTTCCAACATAGATCCAGCTCCTAGGCATGTTATGAACCTGGAGTGCAGGACAATAAACTACTATCCTGAGTAAGATTTCCTGATTTGCTGAATATTACAACCTGAGTGCTGCCTTTAATTTGGGTTCCAATCACACAGCTTTAATGCTAGCATGTTGGTGTTACTAATTCAAGCCGTCATGCTCACTGCGGATACAGGACAATGCTCAAGGGAGTGCATCTGAGCAGTTGCAAGCTTGAGTACTTTGTTATTTGGATGCAACCCTATCCCTCCTTTATATGCCTAGCAGGATTTCAAGCTTCTCACAATTTGGAGGAGAAGGAAAGAAATCAGAGCATGCCTGTTCACCGCAGCATGAAGTATGTCCCTACAAACCAGTATCTCACACATACGAGATTAAGCATGGAGCCTCTCTGTGCATAGCCATCTGTACATCACCTCCTTGTCTCAAAGGAGTTGTAGGTGGGCAGGAAACACAAGCTGCACCAATACGAGACAGTGGCCAACTGGCCAAGTAGCCATTCTGCAGGAGGGGAGCTGGCAGTAGCGACCCATGGCAAACTGAGCTGGAGAGAACACTACTGAGTGTACTAAATAACAGACATGGAAACAGAGCAGAGAAACAAAAAATAATCCTTCCAGCACCTCAGCCCTGACAAGGCTACACTCAGGTACCACCTGCAGCTTTGGAATACATGGCTTTTGGCTACATAGTTTGAGACAGAGGGTAGTCAATTAGAGGCAGAAAAATCCATGTTCAATCAAGAAGAATCCCCACACAACCTGTGGGGAAGGACTTGCTGAGAGGATGCTAAACAAAGGAGCGTTTTAATAGCCTCTGGATTCCTAAGAAATGTTTGCAGAAAACAGGTCTCCATGATAGACAAGCTGCTAACTGCAACAAAATGACACAGAACTTTATAAAATACTTTCTGGTCATAAGAAGAGCAAAACAGTTTGAGAGATTGCACATGTTGCAGTGTCTTCATTGCTGGAGGTCTTTAAGAACAGATGAGAAGAGTATCTGCCTCACACAACCCTCCCTTGGGCACAGGGACAGACCTTACAGAGGTCCTTCCAGTCCTCTTGTTCTGGATTCCACCACTAATAACAGATTTAGTTTTGTTGTTGTTTTTTTTATCCAACTGCTAAGCTTTTGAGGGAAGAGGAGTAGTTGAAATGTTATGCCAAGTTGGAATTAATTCACAACTGTGCTAGTAACCGATAACACATAATTTCATCTTGCTGTAATGATTAGTACCATCCCTTATTGTATACCAAGCATTGGCTGTCAGCAAATAATAGATGTAAGCATTTCTAGATTAACTAGTTTATTTAGCATCAGATCGGTCATGCAAGCCACTTATTAAAAACAGACTTCCCACCGTAAAAGCATATTCTCATGGCTTGTTAGCATTTCCACACAAGCACACAAGCAGGTACGTTGGTCCCAAATACAATGCACTGAAACAACAAAGCTGTCAATTTTTTCTGGTTCCAATTTCTCTCTGGTTCATTTACAGAGTATCAGAAAAGTTACTACACAAACAGGTTTAGTCTGAAGTAAATGTGTACAATTAAACCATGACTTTCTATTTAGTCACTAACATCTTTGCTAGTATAAGGAAACTGTTGACAGTACAGGTTTTCTTACACATTAAGTGGTAAAAGGAGTGAGGTACACAGGACACGGAGCTAATTTGAGAAAGTCGATAGATATATGACACTTTTCATTATTAGGAGTCCAGCCGCCATTGCTCTGAGGTCAATGAGCTTCTGTAACAGGCCTATAAAATACTTAGTGTTACAAGTCAATAGCACCATTTGTCTGTTTGTCTTAGAAGCATCAGCACACACCCTACCTGTGTAGCTTATGCTCCTCTTGAATTAATGGAAGCCCAAAGCTTCCTTCTTATGATCTGGTCCTAATCCAGCCTCAAAGCCAACAGCCACCAGGAGCCTCCGAACCGATGTCAAGCCAGACACTAGCCCTTCATGTATTGCATCTCCTCAGGTTAAAAACAGCTTAAACTGATAAGTAACGTGACTAAGATCCCATTAGTGTGGCTCTGGAGCAGCCAACCAAACTCTGCTTGCTGCCTCCCAGGCTTGCAAGGACATCGTGGCACAGCACCTTGGGACTAACACATTGCTTCCCCAAGGTGAGAAGGACTCACCGACCCTTTCCTTCTCCTCCCAGTCCCCACCCCCCAAGCTGGATCAGCCACTTTAGCTACTCTTTATGACCATCTTATTTATCTTAGTCTTAGGGACTAGGGTTCACCTCCTGACCCACATCTTTCCTAAGATGAGCACCTAATCACTTCAGAGTTCATTTTCTCTCACAAGCATAGGTCTTTAAACAGTTTCTTCCCCACCCCTGGTCTCCTATGGAACATTAAATGAAATTTCTGCTATTTAATCAGGAGCACTAGCATAAATTCTCATGAGGATGTTGTGTGATTAAGGAATTGGTTCCTGTTGTGCATAATAGCACCAAGCCACGGCTGGGGTTTGCTCACAGCAGCTAGTTCTTGTTTGCTATTACCATTAGTGAAAGCTCTCATAGTATGTAGTTACTGTTTTGCTGCAACCAAGATGGTAAAGATTTGAGCAAACGAGGCACCCACCACTGCAGTGAGGGCAGTAGGTTGGTGACAGTACCTGCCTGGGACTTTCTGCAGCGTCCAATGGGTTCTATGGGTCCCTGTTGTTCTGCAGGCAGGTTCTTCCTGGGGAGGACACTGCTGCAGCAGGATTTAGCAAATCCTCCAGAGATAATTTTTTTTCTAAGTATGCATACTGTCCATTTTGCTTGGTTTCATGAATGTTTCTCAGCAACGTTGCTCACCATTAAAGACTACTCCAGGCCTATGGAGTAACAACACAGAGCTGAGCAAGGCATGTTCCACAGCAAATTAAGGTAAAGAATGGGAGCTGTATTAGTAGTATAAGCAAAACAGCTTCGATTTCCTATTAATGGAAAGTGGGGTCTTATTAATGAAAAGTGAGAGTTTTTCATCTAGAGTATTTATTTGCTATACTTTCATAAGCATGGCTGATTGTGAGGTCTGAAAAAAATAACAGAAATAAGGGAACCTGAGATCTTGGAGAAAGGACTTACACTTTTCCCCTTTTTCCTAGTCCAGACAAAGCTAAGGAGGAGCACTTTTTGGTGTGCTCTGTAGCAAAATCCTTTGGTGGCTCTATTGCAGGAATTTATTGTTTGGTGGTACTTAGGGATTTGTGGTGGTGGTTGTGCTTATTTATGTAACATTAGCATTTGTAAGCAACAGAATTATGCCTTAGGATTTTTATTTTTCCTAGATACTCTGGTTTCTACAGGTATGGTACTTAAAATTTCTCAGTGCAATGCAGCTTCTTCGAGCTAATATTTGGAGGGTTTTGTGGTTAATGTCTGTAAACATTGTTCATTAATCTGCAATGATATTGTCACATGGCTGCTGTTATTGCTGTGACTAGCCCAATTGATTTAAATTGGCCAAGTCATTTTGGTTAACATCAAGCAGAAGCATAAGATGGACCTTAATAGCAATGTCTCAGATACATGGCTCTTCAACAACCATGGATTTTTGCACTTTGCTCTTCACACACCCTGTTTGGTTAGTTTGGTATGGCTTAAACTGGTAATTTGATCACTGGACATTATTGAATCTAGAGTTCCCCTAGCTTCTCCAGGAGGAAGAGAGAAAATTCCTGGGGCAGGATTAATAAAAAATTGTCTCATCACGGCTGATGTGGTGCCCAACACTACTTCTTGGAAAGGGGTTAGAAAAGAGTCTCCCTTGGGGCTGCGGTGTCAAGGAGACATGGATGAATAACTTGTCTTTGTGCACAACTAATTTTAATCTCTTAGATTAACAAAAAAGCTTTTTTTTTTTTTTTTTTTCTTCCTGGCAGTAGTAGCTCTAAAGGCCATGGCAGATGGTACTAAGGGCTGATATGATAAAGCAGAGCTCTATGCATGGTTTTGTGGATGAATAAATATGACTCAGTGGCTACTGGAGCATATTGTCTCTGGGGGAGGTCACATGCCATTTACAGCTGTAAAGCACATCCAAGTGCTTGACTTACCTTTTGAGTTACCAGAATAACTGCCTAAAGTCTAAGACACACTAATTTCACTAAGGAGAGCCATCTCAGATCCACTCAAAATAGGGATAAGAATTACAGTTTTTCTCTCTGATTGACTTACCCCATGTGGACATATGTAGGTGCAACGATGGACTCCAAAGTGTTGTATTATAAAGCAGATCATTATTCACTGTTCCAGACAACAATGGGGACCAAGTGTTATGAACTGCCTTTGCTGTTTCTTCTGCCAACTCTCTAAGTGGCAATGCTGCATAAAATAGGACACTATTACAGGTATATCAACTGGTATTAAGTACATGATGTTAAGAACATTGGTCATAGCACACGTGATATTTTTCGGAGTTCCTGAGCCTGATGTGTTTCTTTGGGATGACTAAAGCCACGTCTTCTCCATGGAAAGAAAAAGATGCAATTGATGAAGTAAATTCCTGGTGCTCAAGAGTAGAACCTGGCATGGTGCTATTCTCACGCCACTTTACTCTGAACCCCTCACTCCCTCAGAGTTACCAGCAGGCAGACCCAGGGCATTTGAGACAGCCCAGGTACCTTTGTTTTCTGTTTGGAAGCTTAACTCAAGTTGCTGATTTCTTTTCTGTTTCTGGCATTTATTGCACAGCTTTGTGCTATTTCTGTCAACCAGGTATATGGTCTTGAGAAAGGAAACAGAGGGTGCCAGAAAACAGAGTGATTCTAGGAAACGGAGAGGAAGACACCACCTGCACCCCTCCTGGGTGCTAACAGGCCATGACAGATCACACCAAGGATGGCTCATATGGAAATATATTTATACTTCAGCAGTAACATCCAGACTTTTTGGAGTATAATCAAGTCAAAGAGGAGGAGTGAAACCATCTGACAGACCCAAGGGCAATGGCAGGTTTGTCAGGACAGCGCATCTGAAACTTGCCAAGTGTCAGATGGCTCTTCTCCCTTTGGCTGGCAGCTGACAGCGCTTCCTGGGTGCCCCACAGGTCTGGGGCCAGGAAGAAGGATGGAGCATAGAGGGGAAGAAAAACAACAAGCTGTTTGGCCCTGAATACATGTTACCAGTTCTTGAAACCAGGGTTTCAAATGGAAAAACACAAAAGAGCCTTTTCTTTCAAGCTTTGCTCTCTACGTACCGGCATATAACACTCCGCAATGCTGCAGTATCTCAGGCAGGCAGAAAAAAGCAGCTGATACTTTCCATTACAGGAGGACCTCTCTGCTATTTAATGGGAGTGAACACATGGTGCTTAATACCCCTTGGGCAATAAACACCTTCCTGGTGTACAGGTTAAGGGTTAGATCCTCAGCTCCCGCTCACACTTTTTGTGGACGGAGCACAGCTGGGCAGGGGCCTCTAGTGCAGTTCAGGGCAGCTCTCACCCACCACAAGATGCTGTGCTGGTGTTGTCACCTCACATCGGCCCATATCCTTGGTGTGCGAAGGGACAAGCACACTGAAGCACTCTTTTCCCAGCTCTTGGTAGAATGGGGCTAGAGCTGGGGAAAACACTGTTCCACTGTATTTATTAATCTTTCATACCTTCATGTCCATTACACTGAATTTCATCCAGATATGATCCATGTATACAAGAATGTGAAACGCTATGGTTTCAGTTCCAGCTGAGTAATGCTGGCAAACGGCAGAAGATGGCTTAAAAGGTTACTGCTGCTGTTAGTGCAGACATGGCTCTCAGAGACTATTCAGCAGTCTCTGCCTCTGTCTTTCAATAAATTTACATAGTTGTGTGCGTGTGTACATATCTATACTTATATATATATACACCTATAAAGTTAATTGTATTGGTAAGTTCAGAATTGGGCCACTCTGACTATTTTATTCTGTTTTTCCTTCTGTATTACGCATATCCCCACAATATCTGAATGCCTTCCAAAAAAGACTGTGCTTTTTTTCTCAGTTCCACTCTGGAGGGGATGAAGAGCATGCAATGCAGATTTTTGTTGTTGTTGTTGCTTTTGCTGGATTTTTAATCACATACATGTACATTGTTGCCTCCTTATGGTAGAGGATTCATGCTGCAAGGGATATGCTCCATGCTTGTTCTGACCCTCCATTGATCTTCATTGAATTGCTCTGACCAGAAGTTTTAACTCCCAGACATAAAGCAAAACTTTGCTGATGTGGAGAATCTACAGTCTTGTCAGTAGAAATTTATACATGTTCTGGAATCAACATCTTTACATTCCAGATATAAACTAGACTAGGTAATTACTTTATTCCTATTTTTTCTCCTCTTAGTTCCTTATCATGCTTCTTATTTTCCAACACAGCTGATGATTTCTGTTCAATACAATGCGGTATTATGCAGGGGCTTATCAGGGAAACAAAATTTCTTTGTACAAAAGCAGAATTATCCTTCACCACTGTGGTTGTATGGTCTAACCAGAATGACTCTAAAAGGGAGGAAAGGACATTCTTTGAGCTACTATTACTTTGTAAAGTAGCTTTAAGGATGTTCTGGGCAGTCTCTTGGATTACCTTTGGTATCTTTGGGACTTGCTTGTATCACTGCCACTGCTCTAGGTCCAACCGTGCATCCTGCTCGGTCAGTCCCATTCTTGCTTTTCTCCCTTATAAGAAGATACTTTTGTTACTTGAATGCCATACCTACATAAGCTATACAAAAGTAACCTGAGCAGCAACAAGGCAGAGTCAGCCACACAAAACTGAATTATTTACCCAGAAAAATACATAACCTCTGCACAAGCCAGGAGCCAGTGCACTGTGCTGAGACTTGCGAGTGTCCATCAGTCTGGAAGCAGGCAATACGCAGGGCACTGTGCAAGGATCTGCTGGGAGTCCTCCACCCCATACTTCCACATGCTTCTCTTAAAAAAACAAAGCTGCATGGCAGGACTCTGCCTAACAGCATGCCCTGGGACATGTGCAGGAGCTGAGGGATAAACCACCACTCGTAGTTTGGAAATGGGTGTTTATTCTCTAGAGTCCTCCTGTATTTGCTGCTTAGCAAATACTGCTATCCACCTGCTGGACTCTGACAGCTCCTGGCACCTAATTCCCTCTCCTGGTGCTGGGCTGTAGAAACGTTGGTGGAGTCCTCACCTCCCCATGGCTGCCAGGTGCATCTGGGCTTCACTGGCAGCAGGAGCAGCAGGAGAGAGATCCTTACTCAACAAGCGCTGCAGCCCCCTCCAGCCTCGGGCTGCCTGCTCCCTGCCAACCTGAGCCCCTTCCAAAAACTTTTTGGTTGCCATATTCACCCCGCTCTAGCGCCACATGGCTTTTCACAGCACTTTGTCTTATTCGCCAAGGCACAGGTCCTTGCAAAGGCGATGCTCAGCAGCTTTTGTCACTTTGCTTCACATGCCCAACAGCCAGCTCACTCGCAGGGACTGACCTGTTAGTACCTGTCTTCTGAAGGGCACGTTGTATCAAACTTTCTCTCTTACGGTCTTTTACGTTCAAAAGCTTGATTATGGTGTGCTTGCATCTTTACAGAATGCTTGCACAAAGCCAAATACAAACTCCAGCTAACAAGCCAGCACTGGGCTGATGTGGTGCAATTTACTATGTTATCAGCAAAATCACAAGCAGCTGTTCAAAATGATGGGAAATCTGTTACTGTTTCAGAGTGAATCTTTCTGAACTTGTAAAAAACCCTCTTGTGCAAAGGCAGGAAATCACTGGCCATTTAACAGCTGTCATATTCTCAGTCTAGCTCTCAAATTTTAGCATTTAATTGGCTAACACTACAATCTGCATCTAGAGAAAAAGTTTTGCTAAGTCCAACTACTTCAGAAAGATGGCAAGGTTCCCCCTTTTGTACCTGAAGAACTCTGCTGATACGTTGAACATTTTAAAAATTTAAAGCTTAGGGTTACAACAGAAAAGAACACTATTAATTTTCTACCTAGTCTATAACTACAGACGTGGAATTGACCTGCCTCCAATAGCTTTACGACGTGTTTGTATTTTTTATCCACAGTAAGACTCTAGTGTTGCACTTCCAAGCCAGAATTACGGGATGTGAGTTTCCAGACAAAAACAACATGTGTAACATTCCTTTCTTCATCTAAGTGCATACACCCTAGTGCTACTGTTCCTTCTGCACAGTATTGTCATACCAAGAATACTATTTTACTGAGTCACATATTGGTAATTCCTTCAGCACAGACATCCTGGATTGCTTTATACTGAACATAATGAAGGAAAACTAAGCAAAAGCATTTTAAACCCCAGAGCCTCTATGCACAAGACTGAGCTGCCTCCAAGATCATGCTTTCATAGAGCGGTCTCCAGTTGCATGGTGTTGGTTCATATTTATGATATGCTATGGTATAATTCAGCAACAAATAATCTTAAGAATCAGCTAGGACTATATTACTTCTCATCACAGACACACGATGTTTCAGATGAAGGTATTTCTGCTTAAGCACTCACAGGTGTGCAATGACTGTGTTGCTGGTTCCTCTTTTGCAGATTAGAAGCGACTATCCCCAGTGAAGGAAGAAATATTACAAAAATCTAACCTCTCCCACTGATCGAACTTGGATGTCTTCATGGTTGTAAGTGAGGGAGGAGACCTGCGGCTGACAAATGCATTAGTCCTGCAGTTCCTTTGCAGGAGAGAAGACACTAAAAAGTGAGACAGGTGGATGTACCTATCACCTTCTCCAAAGTGGTTACTCCTACAGATTTTTTTTCCAAGGGAAAATCTGCAAACGTGTCTTGTCGGCCTGCTCACAGTCAAAACGATAAAATTAGGCACAATCATCAGCACTGCTTTAACAGCTGCCTGGCCCTCGCTAGCTTCTCCAGTTGACAGTCCTGTATCACCTCAAAGTGTCTTGTCACCTAAGAAAAGGATGGATACATATACTTGAAATTTCAACTGGACTTAATCAGCAAATGTTTTTGTACAAGTTCAAAGAATTTTAAGAAATGGGAAAAAATATCAAGTACAATACATTCAATAGCATGCATCCTTACCTAGTAAAGACAGCATCTTAAATCTTCCTTCTTATGTTAATCTACTTTACATTTTATTTAGAAAACCTACCGTATGAGTAACATTCTATTACCTTTCATTTTAGTTTCATCAAGAACTGTAGCTACTGAATGTTTTATCAGTGACTATTTTTAATAGCTGGTATATTTGTTGAAGGCAAGTTGTGTAAGGCCTAACTTAAAATAAAAACAAAGCAAAAGAGGAAGGTTGAGTGTATATGGGTTTTAGGTAACTATCAGTATTAAAAAGTTTAACAAACACAAATGACATTGTTGTACATCAGATTCTTTTTGCCATTTCTGTAATATATCAATAACATTATGAAATCCCCATGCTATCAAAGTGATAACAAAGAAATGTAAACGGTCATACATACTGATGCTTGATAGTTTCTCAATTCCTATTGATCACATTCAAAAAAAGATCAAGACAGCTGAAGAGCCTGATCCTAATTTTGCAAGCTGATCCAGGCACATGGCTTGTAACCTCAGACACGAGAGCTCTAGGTGGATGCAAGATCTGTGCTGGTGGATCATTTTGTGGGAGGGGCCCCTTGTCAGGAAAACCTGGGCTAATTGCACTGACAAGTGGAACCAGGTTACTCATAAGGTTAAACTATCTAGGAAGCAGCCAGACTATACTCCTGTCTCCCAGACCTTGTATAACAGTGTTTCCCCAGAGCAAAATCTTTATGTTGCGGAACAGCTTCCTTCAAGCATTTAAAACTTGTGTAATTGCAGAATATTCCCTTAGGCCCTATGAAAAGGTTTTCTAGCTGCACAGTTTAGAAAGACATGAGTAAATACAATGGTATTCTAAAAACTTGCATCTATGCTAATCCCCTATTCCTCTGTCATTTTGTTTGGCTAACACTTTACTAGAGAATGAAATAGCAGAAATCTGAGTAATTTTGGTTGTCATTAAAATGCTGTATATAAACAGGAAAAGTCAGAGTAAGGCATTCTCAAAACAAGCTTGAGGAATGTACATTTTCATGCCCAGTGGAACTAACATTTCAGTTTCTTCCCAGAAGTAGTGGAATGTTTCTTGCATATAAATCCCCAAACACTTTTTAAATTTTACAGGTAAAAAGCATTATTTCATACATCAGTTTTAAAAGCATTGGTTTGGTATTTCCTTCCGTTTTGTCTGCTGCAGGGCTATGAATGTGGAAGGAAGCAGTTCAAAGAAAGTCATGACATACAGAAGACATCTACTTCTGTAAAACTGAATTAAATAGTATTTGTTTCAAACGCCACCTAGAAACACTGTATAGATGTATATGAAGTATACGCATTATGGTAGGTAGTTATTCATTCCCATGTTTTCACCTGCCAGTATTACTGCAAATAACACTGTTTCCATGTCATGCCTTATGGAACAGTTTACTATTTTCATAAGCAGTCACATGCATTGAAGGTAGAATCACCAGCCAGTGCATTTGGCACCCCAAAGCAGAACGAGAGAGGCCAAGCTTACGAATCTCTCTTGCTGAATGACAAGTTAGCTGGTGTATGAAATGACAGATCTCAGCTGAAACAAGGAAGCACATTGACCTAAGATGTTTCTTCTGGAGCTGCTTCTGCTTCCTGAGTGGGTTTCTCTTCAGGTTTGCTGTCATGGACAGGAGATGGATTACGGCTGGGCTTGTTGCTGTCATGAGCACTATGACCGCTGGCACTGCCGAGACGAGTTGATGCCACAACAGCTTTTACTGCAGCCTGAGAAAGAGAGGATCAAACAAGCATTCCTTAAGGGACATAGTCTGCCAGCATTACAGCCTTAGCATCATGGCACTGGGGAGCATTATGGTGCTTATTCTTCGTGGTAACGTCATCCAAGTACCTGTATGAGCTCAGTCAGATTTAGAAGGACATTTGGAATACTGGACCGAGGTTTAAAACAGCTGCTTTCGTAAGATTACAAAGTCGGCCAACATGAACAGAAATTTTATTTCAGCTGCACATCCTGCATTATTTTTAAAAACTACTTCAGATCTCCTGCACTGAAGTTAGATTGCAAAACCAAAGTTCCTTTCCATCTTAATAATAACTGTACTATCATTGATTATTCAAGGGAAGCAGTATTTATCACTACTGCATATGCCAAGCACAGTGGTGCAGAGTGCATGGGCAGCTGCCCATACATATATGTATATATACACATAAGCACACATATATATATGCATACACCTATATATTTAGACAGACATATATAAAAAGGTAAATGCTGGGGACTGGCTCTCGTACCATATAAAATGCCAAAAACGTCAAAAAGTGAGGACACACATTAAGACAGTTATCTTAGCCTTTGCTTTTACTGGCTGAAAAAAACAAACATATGGAAGTGAGAAGAAGAAACACTAATCTCTGCATATGACAACTCCAGCTATTGTTAACCTGGCCAGCTGTTTGCTTAGGCATCACAGAAGAAGTGGGTCTGCAGGGATGAGAAGGATTGCATGTACTTGTGGATGGTTTTGTAAATGCAACCATGCCAAAAACAAACAAACAAAAACCAAACAAAAATGATGAGGATGCTAATGAAAAAGCAGACATAAAAAATAATACAAGAACTGGCATCAGTGAAGAATCATCATCAGAATATGAATTCAAAATGATTCAATAAAAGTGGCAGTAATTTTGAAGGTGGGAGTCTAGACCTCTTAAAGGAAAATCACAGGCATCCACATGAGTGGTGAGAGCATTTCGGAAAATAGATGACAAACAGAACAGGCCACTTGATACAAGAATGTATAAAGATACTTTCAATGTCATTTACGCTCACTAGGTACGTAGACGTTTATGAAACAAATTCAACACAATCTATGAAAAAACAAATAATCACTGAGAGCTTTAGAATTATGCTGTAACAATATTCCTTTACATAAAGAAAAGTCTGTTACTGGTCTTGTATACTGGGACAGAGAGGATAATTTTATATTATTCTTATATTATTAACATAATAACTAAAGATTTTATTCACTACCTGGTTTTCTGCTTTATTCTTATTTTTATGGGCAGGAATTAATTACCTAAAAATTTATGGTTCATTTTATATGTATGTATGTATGTATAAAACTACTAACTCTACCATAACTGTTAACTCCAGTTAATTTTTATTAACTAATAATTAGAAATATCGTCATTTAGTCTTTGACAAAAAAGCAATGAAGAAATAACCTCATAAAAAGCAACAGCTTTTAAACACAGAGGTATAAATTTGTTGACTATATTGGTCTAAACAAACTGGACTTCAAAAAAATCTAGCTGGTGATCAACATAAGAATATAGAGAGAATCAACACAAAAACATGCAAAAAGGGAGCATGGTTCTTTGTGACCTCCTAGTCAGGGAATGTAATAGCTCACTCAGAAATAACGAATTTTATGACTCCGCTCAATGCTCTTAAATCATTTTGATATAACAAAATTATATGGCATACTCAGCGAATGCACAGCAATCCTGCTCTAAGACTAGAGAAACCTTTTGGAAGGGAACAATGTTAATAGACACATTTAGCCAGTTCTGCATGGGCAAAGCATCACTGTGAGTTGTATCTACCATGTCCAAGTCCTTCATAAACGACAAAACTTTTTTCTGTGCCCTGTGGAGATTCTCTGTCACAGTTCCCTAACAACACTGAAAAGAATGAGCAAAAACAAAATTAAGGGTCATTTCTTCGTGAATTTGGTTTTGCATGGAGTTGTAAAGCTCACAGACAAGATGTTTTTTACTCTTATTCCCCAATGCTACAAAGGCAGTTTCACTGTAGCTGTTGGGAATGACTTCTCTGATGAAGGAGCCCTGGAAGTCTCCTTTAAGGGAGACACAAATCTTAAACAACTGAAGAAGGGACTAGGGGAGAAGGAAGTTTCCTGACGTTATGTCAGTTAGGTGCCTAACCACCTGCCATTTACACCTAAAATTTTCTTTTCCTGCTTCCTCCCATGGTAGATAAATAAGTTAGATGGTAAAGGAGCAATGTGGTGACTCAAAATCTAATGGAATTCTCATTGCAGGTCCCACCTGCTCTCCTGCCTTACAACATTTAATTTCCAGATAAATAATTCACTCTCAAAGGAACTTGTAAATGCATGTTTTGGGCCTGCTAATCACAGCCCAGCACCTTTCATAAGGTGTCAAAAATGCTGGCTCTAGATCATGCAAAGGGATGGCTTAAGTTCCTGCTTCATACTGATAGGTATAGAAACTGTAGGTGGCTTACATATCAAAAGTTTTTATGGCAGACTAAATACTTTCCAGATTTATGGATGCATACCTTGTGAAGAAACTACTCAGAATTTTGTTCTTTCTGGTCAGCGCTCCAAGGATGCAGCAAGCAGCACTAAACAGGGCAGATGGATAGATGAATGGATGGAAGGACGGAAGGAAGGGAGAAAGAGAAAGCTGGGTACATTCTCAGCAGTTTTGTCTATGCAGAGTTTTCAATCAACCTCATATTTTGTCTGGTTGCAGACACTGACTAAATCATCTTTGACTTTTCCACCTACATCAGTTATCTTAAATAAAAAGCTTCCATACCACCATAGGACATTGCCCTGGAAAGTCCGCGAGGCCTCTGCAAGCTACTAATTTTATTGCACACTTTCATAGCCAAAACAGAAACTATGACCAGATACTTGCCTTAAGTTTACGCCGGGCATTGAATTCTTGAAGTTTCTTCTGTGCATTGTCCATATGTGCAAAATTCGCTGCCTTTCCTGTGACCCATGGATGCTGCAAAGCCTGTAGAGTGGTGAGGCGTTTCTTGGGGTCTAAAACAATTAACTTTTTAACCTGCATCACAAAGACAAAATACAGAGACTGTTAACCTTATTTCATGTACAGACTTGTACCATGAAGTCACTGCCAGCTATATCAAAAACCCAGTGTTTCATTCAGTCACTGCTTAACCTTGTGTAAACATGAACTAGAAAGTACTGTATAAGTATTTCTTTCTCAGTCCACTCTGAAACTAATGCTACCTATGCCATTGTTTCTGCTGTTGTGACCAGGAGAACTGCACCTCACCAAACACAGGAGTAGGAAACTTTTGGGAACATGGCACTGCAGACATACCCCTGGGGTGGAGGTGGTGCAGACTGCTCAGTGCAAAGTGTGTCCAGTCAAGCTGCGCCTCGTGGGGTTTTCTGCATGTTCTGAAAAGGTGATTTTTACAGTTTTGTTTTTTAAAAGAAGAGTGAGGATGGAGTGAAGTAGTATAAAGACAGCACCCAGCAAAGGTACACTTATGCAGCTCTGCTGCCCGCACACCCTCCCAGAGCAGAGTAAGAGTGATGGCACAGGGCTCCGCCACTCACTGCTCCATGCCCAGGCGTGAAGGGAGGCCTTGATTTAGGGGTCTCTGAAATTTCCCCACAAAAAGCTATTAAAGAAAGAGTGCCCTGACATGGGGGCAGGGGAACGGCCTCTGCGACGAATACCTGCTGTGAGTCCATGGAAGAGGTCAAGTCAAGTGAATCACCACAACTGAACACCCCAGAACTGCCCACAGCACGAGTTCTGAGAGCCAGAGCCTTCATCTTTATCTGTAACTTGCTGCTTGGTGTTCAGAAATGAAACTCTGAGCTTTACTGTAGCAAAATAGCAGGCACCAGTTTGGACCAAAGCTCTTTGCATACAAAAAACACACTGTTTAGCTGCAGGCTGCTGTTTGTCTGGTTTTGATGACAAAAAAAAAGGTAGTAAACAATATTTTCTTGAGCTTAGAAAAGCTTCAAATCTAATACAACAACAACAAAATACTTTGAACTTCTACAGTGCCTTTCACTTGATGTATCCTGAAGTACTTAACAAACACATTAATGCACAATAATGTGCATTTTTTTAGCACAGTTTGTATAAGTAATATAGAATTAAGCATTTGTATCTTCAATGTTAATGAAATAACTGAACTAGGCAAGTATTGTTGACTAAAAATCAAACTCAGACATAACTATCTGCAGATCAGTATCTCCTAGATCCAATTTACTTTACCCAGTATTAAATGAATACAGCACAGATAGCATGCCAGCCCTTACATTTCACTAATGGACCATACTTAACAGTAACAAGTTTTTCCTCTTCTACTGANTTATCATGTTTTTGTATTCCTCCTCTGAAGGTCAGACTTGAAAACTGCACAAGATATGCTTGTTTCTATGTTCCCCTGAAGGTGGATGCTCTGCAAAAACGAGAAATGAAACATCTCAAGAGCTAGAGTAAAAGCCAGGCACAGATGAATGCCGCGACAATCACCGGCAATCGGTGGCTTACTTCACAGAAGGACCTCAACATCCATGGTGTTGAGTGCTCAGTACTTTGCAAAATTACAGCAGTGAGCTAACAGGGGATATTTTACAGCACCATAATATAGCAGAAATAAGAAGAAAAGCAAGGAGCCATATTGTCAATTAATAAACCAATTATTCTTCTCGCCACCCTACCCCCCCCAAAATGCACTCTTTTTCAGTGCAAGTGATACTAACTAAGTATGTATCAGCAAAGATACTGCACTCTCATTTTTGTTTTACTTACTAAGTCCTTGGCATTCAGAGACACATCATCCCACCAGGGGGACACAAAGTCATATTCACAGTTCAGGATTCTCTTAAACATGTACTGATCTCCCCTTTCATCGTAAAACGGTTCAAAGCCACAGAGTCTAAAAAAGAGAGAAGTTTATCAAGCATTACTTGGCCTCAGGCTGGTAGAAACAGTTCGTGGTATGATCTTTCCCTAGTTCATGACCTGTCCACCACTTTGGGAAACCAGACCTGGATGTACATATGAACTTCGCATACAACTTCCATGATAGAGCAAACAAAAGTGTGGTTATAATCATTCACAAGAACTGGCAAAGGCTGATCAGACTGAATATTTTCCATTGTCCCACATCTGTAATTGGAACTATTAATACATAGACTTAACATAAGAGTAGCCATACAACATCAGACCATCCATTAAGTCTTTCAGCCTCTGACTAGCTAAAATCGGACACCTATGGAGGAGCAGAAAAACTGTGATCCATGGCTCAGGGACTTCTTCAACTGCAAGTGATGTGTTTGTACCTATCAGACTTCCTTAGTTCTTTCATCTCCTGTGTTTCTCCAGTCATTTTTTGAACCGATGTAAACTTGTGGCACCCTCAGCATCTTGCGGCCTGGTGTGCCAGGGCCATCTTCATGCCTTGGTGGAAGTCTGCCACTGGGCACTTTCATGACCCTTGTGCTTGTTCTGGAGAAAAACTGCAAACAGCTGATCTCCATTTAGCTTCTACATGCCCGTACTTTCTTGCATCTCTTCCCTCTGCTGGTCTCAGGCTGAACGCCCTTGGACTATTTAGTTACTCCACAGTCTGAAGCCTTTGCTCTTTCCTGCCCTCTTCTGTGAGTCTTCTCCATCTCTGTGTCTTTTTGAAGTGGGTGCAAATGCTACTCAGTGTGGGCACACCATGGAGTTGCATATTAGCATAATGATGCTTTCTATTTTAACCTCCATTTCTTTCCTAACAATTCCTGACCTTGGGCCTGGTTGTCTGGATTGTTTACAAGCAGACAGTTAACTTGCTCAGAGAGTAATTATCACAGTCTCTGTGTCACCTCCCTAAGAAAGAAGAATTGAGAAGAGTGAGAGGAGAATGAGAAAGATCTCATTTTGCCAGTGAAGTTGTAAGTTTTTCTATGTTAAGCTAGGACTGTTTTTTGATAATGTTCATCTCTGTATATTCTTTCATCCTACCACCCAAGTATTTAGTAACATAAAATCCTTCGGCAGCTTTTGATCACCAGGTTTAATCTTTACCTAGGTAACCTAAGTACTATCAAGAAGTTTTCTAACCTCACTAATGACTGCATTTATGAATACATTGAGTAATACAGATCCTGACAGATCCACACTGCTGACCTTGGGGAAAGAAAACTCAAAGAAGTTGTTCCTACTTATATAATGTCATTTTTGTGCTTCACTGTACTTTAATAATGCCTGCATGCATAATCAGATGTTTTAAAGTGAATTTCCTATTCAACCAGTAAGTGTTATGAGCTAAACAAAAGTCTATCTGCTACTCTGTCTCCTGAAAACACAACAAGCAACAAGATGATGACTGCAAACTGTAAAGTACAAGATGACAACAAATCTAGGAAATGTAATCTTACATTTCAACTTGTTTTTATTTTTTTTTAAGCCAGTGTGCTTACTGTCTTGAAAAAGGAGGCAGATGTTCAAGGAACAAATATATTTTAGAGAGTGATATGTAGCCTGAACAGCTGCATCACTGCACTGCTGAAGAGGAAAAATCCTCCACTGTAAGCACATTCTGGATGTGTTACTCATTTCCAAGTCTGGCAGAGACGGGTTATAATACCAGGGTCTGGTCTACAAATACTGTACTTCAGTATATAGGAGCTGGTCATGGTCACCCTGCCCCTTCCATCCCATTTGCCTCTCTCAGCACCATTTCTGAGCTTGTTTTACGTTGGCTCCTTTCCCCAAGAAGCACCTCTGCTGAGCAGAGTTGTTGGGCCACTAAGTGCTTCAGCCAAAATTAGCTTATGGTTACCAGGTAACTGATTACATACAGTGAGACCATGCCTAAGGCTTGCTCTGACTGTGTTGGAAGCCTTCTAAGTGATTCTTTATTTACTCCTGAAAATATTTTCATCATTACTCACTACTAGTACCTACTGTTGTCTTATTAATAATTTCTATGGATACACTTACACCCCTAAAAGTTTCCATTTCAGCAGGCAGATTTTTTGCTATATGTCACATTAGATCGGTAAAACTATAGGTGTGCTTTCAAATTATATAAATTAAACCAAAACCCAGCATGGTTGCTCTTGATTTCATTTAAACCATCGTTATGCTGATTCATTTTAAATTATTTACCAACCAGATAAAGAAAAATCAATGTAAACAGGTTCAAAATCAATTAGAAATTAACAGACATGCTTTGTGCCCTTTTAAGTCTGTTGGCAAAAGAACACCTTAAATTAAATACATGCAATTTTGGCTACAGGAGAAGCCTACATATTTGTTGACTGCTATCTGCACCTTGAAAGTGCAGTAGTATTTCTAACCTGTTGCAGGAATAGAAAAGGACTGCTCCTCTTTGCTTTTAAAACTATAAATGTGGCTTCCCTGGAATTATGACAGTTAACATCAGGAATAATTTTTCTGTCAAGTATGTATCAAAGTTTTTTTTAATCACATGATAAGTCAACGTTGTATCGGTGAGAAGACAGAGCTTTATACGCACATCCTCTGTAGCATGGTAGTTAACTCTTACATCTTATTTATTCCAGGGGCACATTCAACAATACATTTTTGGACGGTGCATGTGTGCATTTCATCTACCAAAATATGAGTCCGGGACATGTAACATTGTCCTTTAGGCTGCGAGATTAATTAATTAGTTCCTGTATAGGTGCCTTTCTGGTCTCAGCTTCTAAGCCATTAGAAATGTTGACCTACAAAGCCCTACACTCACTGGCTAAATGGAAGAGATGGTCAAGTGCAACAGACTAATACCCTTTTTTTGGTCTGGCTTGTTCCAGTAGGTCAAATGGGAGTTCGATGTGTCAGGATGAGGAGAAGACCACGAGGAGGAAGAACAGGAGTATCTGTCCTGGCAGTGTCCCACCCACAGCAGGAGCTCACATGCTTGTTTACGCCAGTGCAGAGGTTTAATGTGACTTGGGAACATGTTCTGAACAGCTGGAAGATTTAGAAAGGCTGCACATAGCAAATACCACTCCTTACATTAAAATAGGAATTTGCTGTATGTTCTCACTTGGAGCTTGACTACACTTGAAAGCAAGTTCTGCTTAAAGAAGGCTATCAATTTCAAGCAGAAAAGCTATTCATCAATCGTTCAATAACTAGGCAAGCGCATGCCTTAATTCATGCATCCTTGCAAAGGGACAACAAAAGGCACCTCTCCCACCTCGGTGAGAAGCTGTGCTGGCAAATCTCACATCTTTCTGCCAAGTGTGGGCCGCTAGAGCTGATGAGAAATGATCACCTGGGCAAACGACCCACACTCCCACTGAACAGCAGTCAAACAACGTTAGCCACAGACACTGGGCCTACAACGAACCCATGTGGCCAGCCCATATCAGTGCAGAACGACAGCTGGGCCTGTGCACAGCGTTCCTGTACAGCCCTGACAAAGGCACTTCAACTTTTATGCAAATAAACTATATGAACTGAAATAAAAGTGTAAGTGAAATGATACGTAAGTTGGCACTATCAGGACACTAGGTGTAAGAGCAGGCAATATTTGAGACGTGATCTACAGACTCGAACCAGGCCTTGAGACAGAGATTCACATTTTAAAAGGAGCAGATAACACAATTGCAAAAAAAACATGACAAGGATGGAAAGCATAGCTTCCAAAACTCATCATTATGATATGCATGTATTTCCTGACATATTATAGGAATACTGTAGCCAATTATTTACAGGGACGCAAAAGGAGAGCCATGAATTATTTGAAGCTTATATACAGAAGAGGTTTTCTAATATTTCCGTCAGGGTGTTTATATACCCTTGCAAGTACTTTTAGTATAAAGCCTAGAAAATATAATTGTTTCTTTCCAAAAGGCAGAAAGAAAATAATTGTATTATTATGCAATGTACTTGCTGGACACAGTGAGTCCTAGAAAGGGAAAGAAAATGGGCTTTGTCTGATTTGTCTGTAGAAAACCTTCTCTATTTTTAATGTATATCTGCAAAATTCTGTTTTATTCCCATAAAAGGCATCCCACAAGTATCATACACAACTACACAAGCCAGCTTAGCATCTGTGCTGGCAAGGGAATAAATGAAGTTATTTATTGTCCCATAAAGAGAAGTGTCAATACAACAGACACAGTTTTCCCTTCTCAAAAATCTTCCTTTGAAAGATTCCATTGATACAATAAAATAATTGCAAAGCTTAGCAATTGAATTAGCATTAGCCACATTAAAATGCAGCCATAAGTGCCTACGTTTAGACACAACCATTTGAAAATTTTGGTCTACAGTTGCAATTTCAGCTGTTTATGTATGGCCAGCGTCACTCACAGCCCTTTGTCAGCTGAATCTCTGGACATTTTGCATCACATGGAACACTTTCTTTTCAACATTAATCATTTAACCAATCAGACTGATCCGAAGACATAGTCCATGGCTTTCCTCTGCCTCCTGGCTAAGATGGGGCTGGGCCTGAGACTGCAGCACAGAGGCTGCAGCCAAAGCTGCGGCAGCATCTGTGGCTGACACAGAGGAATGTGTCTTTGGCAGTATTCAGAGGCATTGCAAAACTACTGCATGCACCTTAGCTTCTCTTTGCCCACTCTGTAGTTGAGAAGCTACTTAGAATAACAGTACATCTCATAGTTTGTGTGAATGAGAAAGAAATGTATGACGCTTTCTGACATTTGTGTCTTCTTTTTTTTTTCGCTTGCAGCAGCTTCACTGCTGTTCATTCTGCTCGTTCGCATTAACAGCACGATTCTGCACAGACCTTGCTGCTATTCAGGATGAAGTGTTACATTCATCAAATACATAACCTGAGTATTTTGCCATGCTCCTTTAGCTTTTGACTTCCTTAAATAATATTAGGAATATCAAAATAAGTTCATCTCTTTGTTTTCCAACAACACAGCTCATACATAATGCCATAAAAACCTGCAGGTGCTAGTTTTTAAAACAAAGGAGAGAGCTGCATACCACCGCATGGCACTACCTGCACTTACAAGATGTAGGTGATAATCCCCAGAGACCACATGTCCACCTCGGGGCCGTAGGCACATCCTCGTAGTATCTCTGGTGCTGCAGATGATAAAAGTCTTGTCAACAAGATGAAATTTGAATGCAAAAATAACAGTCACAAAAGTCAACAAAAACTCCATGCACACTTACAGGTATCTTTGAAACAGTTAGTGCCTGCTCCTTTAAGCCCTTAATTAGGCAAATGGTTCCCTCCACTGAGTACAAAGGAACAGAAGTCATGTCTAAGCATGGACAGAATAAAGTGCAGAGTGAAAGGTGAACTTTGGTGTCAAATGGCTTTTTCGGTTTAGATTTGCAAATGTAAAAGGGATAGCCACACCAGCAGTGGAGCTGCAATGTGACAAAGGAGGTGGTATTCTTACTTTGGTATTTTTATTTATTTACTTGGTAGCTTATTGGGGTTTTACTTTTGGTATTTTAATTGTATGAATATAGCTAATGCTGATGTGAAACATTGTAAGCATGTTTTATTCCAAACCACTGTTCCAACCACATCCAGGTTTTATTTTATTCCTCCCACAGTCTGCCCTTTCCTTCCCCAGTCCTTCACTTTGATTTTTCTTAACTATAATCCCACACTTTAGTTCGGTTTGTATACTTTACTGCACTACAAGGAAATTGAGGACTGCATCCCTTTGTCTTCAGCTGAGGGACTACAAGTACGACCACCTCAGAAACAGGGCTTTTCCTAACTCCCAGCAAAGGAATTCAGCCCTGAGGAAAGTCAAGACCAATTCAGGCAATTGCTCTTTCTGCAGGGCAGAGCAGGTGGAAGGAAAAGGTGGTCTTGGGGGACTTTGGCATTGAAACGGTAAAGAGGAATCAACCTTTGTCTGAGTAGCTTCACAGACACACCTTGAGGAAAGCTGAGCAGCCTGGCGCACCCTTCAGACAGTAGCTGCTGCTGCCATGTGTCACCAAAAACGTGCACTTCGGCACACTCGAACTGTGACATGCCCACCGCAAGCACCCTGTGCCCCCAGGATCTCAGCTCCATGCACCCTCCAGAGAGGCCTCTGACCTGGGCCAGCCTACCTGGGCCACTCTCCTGGGGTGGCAGGATGTGAATGCCAGAGGAGGACATCTCCAGAGGAAATGGAAGTGCCAACACTTGACGCTGGGGGAGGGAAGACTCTTCCCTCCCTCACTTCTTGCCCACAGAAATTACATACCCAGCTAATCTTGGAAAAATAATCAAAATGACTGCTGAGCCATGCTTCCAAGTATCTGTAGGTCTTATTCTCAGGAAACATTCCATATGTGTGCTGAAACATCCCAATGGAGCAAGGCTCCCCGGAGCATGACCTTAATCAGAATATACATGACTCCCTAACGGCCTCCAGGCAGCTGGCTCAGACTTTTTCAACATACGTGAATCTACCATGCAGCGAACATACCAAGCATTTTTACAAATCATTGATATAGGAGGCAAAGGACATTAATCACCAAGTTTTGCTATATAGTACTTGCACACCTGGGAGCTGGGCAAATGCTTGGTAGTCTAAGCACAGACTTTCCCTGCCTCTTCATTCTTCTGTCAGGTAAAGTGGTGAACAGACAGAAGATATTTTTGAGGAGGTATGCCAGGTCCCAACTGATCTGAACTCAGATCAACCTGTTGCTAACACAACAGCAGCCTAGAGGCAAAGCAACCTTAGAGAAAGAGATGCAGAGGAACCAAGAAAAGAGATATTACTCAGTGTTCCCTCTGCCATGTGCTAATGCCATGTGTGGTGCTATGAACCAGGCAGGTCAGTTTTTCTGGGTAATGGCAGATACAGTTCTTCTAGGAGAAACAATGTTTCTTGGCATGCCTCCTTGCTCAGGATAAGGGCAGAAGACACTTTCAGCCCTTCTTTCACTTTCCTCCTCCTTCCACCTCAGCATGGCAAAATGGCTGCAAAACAAACCAAATATATATATATATAGATATATATATATATACAGGTCTGCCTTGCTATCTGGACTGTGATTACAGTTATATGATATTTTTGTATTTCCAAAAGTTTGCTTTTGGCGAGTGGATTGCACTAATGTATTGCTGTTAGCTTGGATGCTGCTGTAACAGACTGATCATGAATCACTGCTCTGCATTGGCTTGTTTTTCTGTGCTACTGTAAGCAATCACCTATGCCCTTCTTGTTAAGTTCATTCAAAGGACAATGTCTCAGCAAGTTAAGAACTTTGTGACCATCTTCTTGCTTTCAGTCTTCTGCATCCCTTTGCTTGTTGCAGGGACTGTGCATTTGTAAGTCTTGATGCCAAAGCATCCAGACTCCAAGTGTATCTTTTTCTTGCTGTGTCCTTTCTGCAGAAGCTGCTGATAGTAGGGTGGGCAGGATGTGGGAGTTGGCAGCCTGTGACTATCAATTATTCATAGTTTAATTTGGCATTTCAACAGTATTCCTCCTGGGTTTCCTCCACTTCTGGAAAGTAATGTTTGATTATCTTCCAAGCACCAGGAATTCTGCATGGTCGGTTAACTCAGGTTATAGAGCAAGGATTGCCGGTCCATGTCTGCAGGCACAAAGCTCCTTTCACCACTTCTTGACACAGACATTCAGCCTCAACCCTCACACCAAACTGTCACTACTCTGAGGGCTCTTTTGGGGGAAGAGGCCTTACCATATTTTTAATAGTATATAAAAATAGGCATTAAAAGGGCTAAATACTAACTACAGTTTTACGGCATTTGTAGTATAATAGCCATGAGAGCAGACATCAAGACTATTAATAGTTAATACTCAAAGTACAGCCTTATGCAGCTAAACAGATAGGAATTCAGTGCTACTCCAAAGCATACTTGGCACAGAAAGACATACAAGCTAATGGACATGTCACCTGAATTGCAATATCAGCTGGGCTACAAGCTCAATAATCTTACGGTCTTCTCCAATGTTTTCTTTCCTTTGCTTTTACAGTTACAAAGGCAAATGCCAAGTCTTTAGTTTCTGCCCGGTTTGGCTCAGCTCTGTCCAATACTACGTGAGATGCTTACTGCCCAGCACACTGCTAGCAAAATGTAGCCTCTTGTATGAGCCCACTCGGGACGAGGAGTTCATGAAGAATGGCAGAAATAGGTTTCTCCACAAGATCACATTGGTTGCTGGAGGTGAGCATCCACCATGGCAAGCCTAGCAAGCTTGCTCTGGGGTAAACGAGGTCACCAACCTCTTCGGCCATTAGCTTGCTTCCTGACACAGGAGTGCCTTGCAGCAAAGGGTGAGCAGATTGCAGAGGCAGCTGCAGTCCTCTTTTGCATGGGAGCCTCCTTCTTTTGCATGTTCTGGCAGTGCAAGATCCAGTCCTGGTGCATTTTCTGGCCCCAGGAGTCCAGGTGAGCTTCTCCTCCGTGTGTCCAGGAGGTGGTTGTCCCTTGCTCTGACAGCGAAGCTGTGCATAAGGATGCTGAACAGGGAGCCTGGCAGCATGCACTTGATGCCCTGATGAAAGCTGCCAGACCGTCTGCAAGGCTCCTTTCAGCACTGATACTGCACTCATAATCCTTTGTTATATAGGTCCCACTCCAGCATGGACCAGAATGGTCTAAGTAAAGTCTGCATTTACAACCATGTATTTGCTTAAATGCTTTGAATTTAGGGGGTTAAATTATGAGCCTACTATAAGGAACAATTTGATTTCCTCTGTGTTAAAAAAAAGAGTATTATTTTAAGATAAATTCACCATAATTAATACTCAAATATTTTTAACTGTTTATACATTTTTAGTGTTTTCCATTATGCCTTACATAGCCCAAATTTCTGCTTACGCCTCTCCAGTATTATTTTAGTAATTTCAGTATTTTTATGACAGTTGGACTTATTTCTATGCAAGTAATGAACTTGCACCAAAACATATGTTTTGATTAAGCTTCAGTGCTGGACAATATGTATTAAGAAAAGTTTAACACAGTGTCAATTCTGAATTTCAGTTCTTTTATTTCTGCTTTTTAGGGACTTTTTGAATTTTGACTTTAAGAAGAAAAATTTCACCCTGAAAAGAAAAAGTGTAACATCCTCACATTAAGTCCAGCATACTGTAAATAATAAAACAACGTACCACAGTATCCTGGAGTTCCACAAACTGTCTTCATGGTCACTTGATCTTCTACAATCTTGGAAAGTCCAAAATCGGCTGTTGAGATTTTTAGAAATGTTAGTGTTTTCACTTCCTTCTAAAATCACTTTTCTTACAGTGTATATGTAGTTAAATGACCATTTATGCATTAAATGAACAGTACTGCCATTTCCAGAGATGAGGGTCAATTTAAGGAATCTACCCAGACTGCAATCCAGAAGCAAAATTCGTCTGTACAAATGAGTATTCCTGGCTCTTGACTGACCCAAACGTAACTTTTTGTTTATCCTGAAGACAATACGATGAGATGACTGAGGGTGTACAATCAGTGATACAGAAATGCATTTTAGGAAACTGTACCTTTGTCTCACTTCAATTTTATCTAATTTGCCATTCTCTGGTATGGTAGTGCCTTTGAACACAGGCTGGTATCTGGGGCAGAAGACGGAAGGAGGGCTGAGAATGGAGGTGAGGGCAGCCCTAGTGGTGCTCCTCTTCTGAGGGCAAATGCTCCGGAAGCCCTTACACCACTCTGGCCATCAAACCAAAGCTGCTGGGTGCTGCATTAAACTATCACATTACAGCTGTTCAGAACCTCTCCAGTAAAGATAAGAACCAGGACAGAATGTAAATCAAGACACTATCAACCTGAGATGCAAGAGTTTCCTAGAAATGTATATGAAATTGCTTGAAAACAGTTCTTGGATATCTGGCTCCTGAAACCCAGGATGAACACAGGCATGATGAATGTGGCAACACTTTCACTCCTCAAATGCTCACATGATCCCTGGCAAGGGAGCACGAGGTGGTATTTCCAAACCGATTGCAACTCAGGAGCACTGCACGCTTGGAGTATCACCTGCTGGAAAACAGTGCATGGCAGACTTGTGTTTCTTTAAGAAGAAGAGAGCAGGAGGCTCAGGGTTTTCATTCTTCTTCTTTTAGTATGTACAAATCAGTCGTCTTCCAGCTTAACACATCCAAATTGCCACAGCCTAGATTCCGCCTGGGAGTACTGCACTGCTGTGTTTGCACGAACTAGCCCAGGAGCTGCCCGTGGCTCAGCACAACACAACACAACACAACACAACATAACATAACACCAGCAGGCTTCTTCAGAGCTCCTCTTTGCGCCAGCAAGAGATCAGCATACCCATCTTTTGGAGGTCAGGCCCTAGGCAAGTGGCTGTTGCTCTTGAGGGTACTGGCATAATACCTGCTCAGGAGAGCCTGAGCACACTTTCTCCTCCTCACCCCTCCCTCTGCTGCTGACCAGGCTTCGGGTAGCTCCTCTAGGCTACTTATGAAGACCACTTCTCCTCCCCCAGGTCTGTCTTCAGAACAAAAGTCAGCCTTGCTTTGTTTACTTTCTACTCTTTGTACATTTGCACTTTTGTGCCAACGAATCTTTCCCTTTAAAATACTAGTTTAACAAAAAAAGGACACAGAAGTGGTGCACACAGCTGTACGCTAATCTCATGATCCTTCTTGTTTCTCCTGCACTCTTTATTGTTTGCCACTTTCTGCATGATTTTAGCTGTAAATTCCTCAGGACAAGAATCTGGTTTTATGTTTGTTTTTAAAACACCATGCACAACCACTCTGCTAAAGAAGTAACACGCTATTCACTTAAGTATAAGCATTAGCTTAGAATAAAGTAGTGGTGAGAAGTATATATTGCTAGCACATACTACTGGTACAAAGGAATTAGGGAAGCATCTGTTTAACGCTGCTTACCAATTTTCAGTGGTGCATCTGGTGCTGGTGTTGCATAGAGTAGATTTTCTGGCTTCAAGTCACGATGCACAATCCCATTTGCATGCAGGTACTATAAATAGAGAAAGTCAAAACATTTACTTGAGCATCAGATATTATGGTCAAGTACAAGCTAACATCTTCCTAATAATCTCCAGCAGCAGTTCATTGACTGCAACCTATGTGACACAGAGTCACTTAACTAACTCTCAGCAGCTTTTTTCTGCAAACCTGCTCAGCATGGAATCCTTGGATGCATACTGAGATCTGAATAGGAATCCAAAAATTGGGAAGTCAAAGATGGCATCATGTCCATTTGAGAAGAAAAACTTACCAGAAAGTATTATTGACTTTTTAATACAGTGGTAGCTTCTAGAAAGTAATCTAAAAGATGTTGAGATACAGAAGTCTGGCTCAGAGGAAGGCAGCATATAATAACATTCTGAGAGATAAAAAAAGTAGTCATACAACTATTAGACTATTAAATAGATACCCTTGATAACAAAAGATGCAGCGTGTGTCCTGTGTCAACCATAAAATCCTTATGGTCCCTTGAGCAAGACTTCTAGAAGGTTTTAATACCACACAATCGTAGATTCTCAGCAACTGTCTTGCTGAAACATGTACAGTACATGTGAAGTCACTCATCACTGAATTCCTTTAAAGATGTTGTTCTTGCCTTGTAGTAATGGAAGGAAGAGCTTCTGGGATATATATGGCCATCTTTTACATTGCTAGAGATGGATATTGAAAAAAGGGGACAAAAACGATAAACTATTGAAACAAATTCTGCATTTCTTGATAAAATGTCCAGCAGAAATCTCTAAAGCCTTGGAAGAATGATGCTTAAAGGTAGAATCAGAGAATCTTATCTGAAAGTCTCCCAGTCGACATTTTAGTGGAATCTCTCTCAGCTGTGTTTTCACTATTGAAGAAAATTAGTGTGCGTACAAATATGCAGTAAATGACAAGTTGTTGAATTCTTGTCTGGAAAGTACAGTTTCGGTGTTCACTTGAGTTAGCACCTGAGATGAATTCTTGACCGTATATCTCTCAGTTTGCAAACTGAACCCACACCTCACCTTATCTCCTCAACATCCTAGCCCAGATTTCCTGCTCACCCATTGTAATACCCTCACCTCCTCTGACTTCTCCATGTGGCCAGATATATCCTTTCACGGTTGCTACAATCCCTGATCTCAGTCCCCTCTGTTTGTCCTCTCTCTCCCATAGTTTCTTTTGCTGGACTTCATATCTGGGCACAAGATGAGGTGCTTGGACTAGCCCAGACCCACACATATGCTGGCTTGCCAGCGTGCCACTGCCTCTCAGCTACTGGCAGAAGTAATGCATGCGGCTGGGGCTGCCTCAAGTTGCCAAGTCACATGTTGAACAGACATCTTCTTGGCATCTTGTGTCTTTGAGACCTAGCCTGCTGTCACATTCTGCTGAGGTGGGCCCATAGGGTCAACAGTTATGTTGTGAACCAACAGACAAAAGGACAAAACAGACAAAGAAACAAACATCCCCCTCCCCCAGTATTTTCACTGATGCAGAAAGTCCATTCTTCTACAACAAAAAAGTACCAGCTAGCCTGTTGGATACCCAGCCTTTCAAGGGGAGAGATCTCTGACTGGAGCTCTGTAAAATGTACCTGCCTCCGAACAGCCTTGTTATTGAAGCCCTCCATAACATGCAGTGACCTTACTTTCTCCTTTCCAGCCTGAACCATCTGTGTGCAAACAGCAACAAAGCTGGTGAGAAAACTAGAAGACAAGACTTATGAGGAGTGGCTGAGAGAACTGAGGTAGCTTAGTCTAGAGAAAAGGAGGCTAAGGATAGACTTCATTGCTCTCTACAACTACCTGAAAGGAGGCTGAAGCAAGGAGATCGTTGGTCTCTTTTATCAGCTTATAAATGATAAAAGGTGAGGAAACGGTCTCAAGTTGTGCCAGGAGTGGTTTAGATTGGATATTAGGAAGAATTTCTTCATGGAAAGGGTGGTCAAGTGGTGGAATGGGCTGCCCAGGGAAGCCGCAGAGTCCCTATCCCTGGAGGTGTTCAAGAGATGTATGGACATGGCACTTGGTAGGTCAGGTTGATGGTTGGACCCTGGGCCTTATTTGCTAGTTTCCACCAGTCCCAACAGGCCAACTGAAAGGAGTCCAGCCACCTGCTCTGCTCACCACATAACACAGTGGCTCCTGGTATTGAAGGCTACTTGGTAATTACATTGTCTTTTATAAAAGTGAACAGCATTCTGAATTTTACTGTTTTTTAGAAGTTTTTACTGACCTTTTATTGTCTGTTTAGAAATGGATTTAGTTAAATTAACATAATTCCTTTTGTATAGCATGTTTCAATTTATATATGCTTTATTTTGATTTCTCTTCACTGTACTTCTTATATATTGATTTTAATGAGTTGAGTTCTCCTTTACAGGCAGTGTCTCTGCAGCATAAGTTCAAAGATAATTGTTTCTGTCTTCCAGTTCAGAGTATTGCTTTAGGAATCATGTACTCTCATATTAGCAGAACAGTTAACCTGTGCTCTACTATTTATAAGCTATGTCTCTCAATGGCTAAATAATGTGATTGAAAGAGAAAACTATGGCCCAGGTATCAAGTCAGAACAGGTACTGACTCACTCTATTATCTAGGCTTTGCTGAGTCACATCATTTTCCCCACCTAGAAGAGATGGATGAGACTTGAAAAACATTTGAATTCTACGGTTGGATGAAGAGTTTTTGGATGCACAGTATTATACAACCATTTAACATAGCATGCACGTAAAATGTGATTATAACATGAAGAAAAGTCCTGTTTTCACTTTCTTCAGATTTTCAGTAGGCAATACTAATCACTAAAAGAAAGTATGGGCATGGCAGTTGTGATTGATCTGCTCATGTGGATACAGAAAATTTATTTTTACATCATAGTGTTGTATTTTCTTGGCAACATTATATGGATATATTTAGATCTGGTTATACCCTATAACATCTATGTAGTAAAATGTAAGGTTTACTTATAGAATAACAGCATTTGGTCTGGCCTGATGAGAGGTAGATAGAAGAAAGGTCATCTCAGATCAGAAAGGATCTCAGAGCAAGGCCTGTGGAAGAAACCTTGTGGGTGAAGTCTTCTCCATGTATAGCAGTTTCATCAGATCAGCTGGCCAATGGCACAGGGAAGAGAAGCTATGTTTTCTCATGTACCCACTTCTCTGATTATTTATTTATTTTTGAACAGCCATGCAGGTGCAATAAACAGGGACAGTACTGATTTTAAGGAACATTCCATATAAGGAATGGCTGTTCTACTCAGTGAAAGAGAATGAACAAGAAAAAATAAAATGGAAACTAGAAACAACAGAGACCTGGAGCAGTCTGTATTAAATGCGTGAATGTAAATGCAAATGAAATAAAATAAGTAGTGACAAAATTGTACTTGCTAAGCACAAGACCTTGCACATCCTATGAACACACTGTTTGGCCAAAGAGATCTATGAAGGCCAGGCACATGAATCGGCTATGCTTCAGGCACATCATCGGGTACTGCTTTATCACTATCTAGCATCTCAGGAACAAATGTATTCCAGCAAAACTGAGTGTGATAGTCTTACTATCCTTTAATAAACTTTGAGAAAAATTCAGCATGACACTAGCTGGGAACAATACACAGGGCCTTTTCTGAAAGACTCACCAGTTAAAATAAAGGCAGCCTTCTTCTTGGCCTTTATTCCCATAGCACATTACAGCAACTCATGACTGAACAACTGCTGTGACTTTAACTGTAACTGCAGAAGACTTTTTTCTTTCTGTTCTTTTTTATAGCTTCTTTCTAATTGCTGCATGATAGTTTCATTTTCTGTTTGTTTTATCCTGTAATAATTAAGGTTCCTATCTAACTTTAAAGATTTTATGACAAAAGGATGAATAAAGGCTGCTTAAAACTCTGGCCTTTTTTCTTAATTTTATTTATGGTACCTATTAGAGAGAACTGTAGAACAGTAGGGCTGAAATGAACCTGAATCATCTACTCCTCTCTATGCTCCTAGACAGCATCAATTACATCTACAACAGTTGTTTGTCCTATTTATGCTTAAAGATCTCTGATACCATAGACTCCACAACCTCCCCGAGCAATTTACTTCAAGGCAGTACTGTCTCAACCACTAAAAAATACTTCCCTGCGACTCACTTCAATCTTGATGGGGGCTGAAGAAGTATGTTACTTTGTTTCTTATACACCATAGATGCAGAAAGCAAATTATTCCCTTTTTTTGGAAAGGCCTTATGCATACTTGTTACCATGCACAAGATCAGTCTTCCCTCTTAAGACTAAAAGACTCAAGTCTTTTCTTACAGACCACCTTTTCTAGATCCATGATCCTTCTTGTCGCTCTTCTCCAGGCTGTATTGACTCGCATAAATGTGTTCAAAATGCAAATATGTATTCCAGTTGTGGTCTGACAAATTTTACAGGATGTATCCATAAATTTACCTTTTTTGCAACATATTCCACTCCTGTTTGCCTTTTGATCCAGTGTAACCTTCAGGCCCTTTCTGTTTTGTTCCCACTCCTAGGTTTTTTGCTGTTGACTGTTCAAGTACACTTACAGTTTTGTCCTTGACAGTACAGAAGGGACATTGAATTTTACTGAAGTTTTTTTTTATAATCCTAGTCTCCAACATACTTACAGACTTTCCCAATTTTATGTTGTCCAAATTTTTTGTAAGTGTACACTATATTCCATCATTCAGGACTGCCAACAAAAGCACTCAAAGAAGCAGACTTGAGAAGATTTTTCTTGCACCTCTGCTCTTGTTGTCTCCAGCTACACTGAGAGCACTCCCTCAGTACACGTAACCAGTCTAAACTCCACCCAGCTTAAAATCACAGCATTGTGACCACATTTCCCTAATTTGCTGTTAGACTGTCGGGTGAAACAAGTACCAAAAGCTTTACTCATATCAAGCATGCACGATACCTCCTGTTCCTCCCCTGTTAACAATGCCTTTTACCTTGCCTGAGAAAAAATTAGACTAATTTGGCATGACTTGATCTTGACAAAAAACTTGCCTTGCTGGTGACCTCCACGGTTTGTTATCTCCCAGGTGCCTAACATTACTTTGCTCATTATTTACCACAGATTATTTTCTGTGCAGTAGAGTCAAGCCAACTGGCCTATAATGCCTCCTTTCCTTCCTCTTGAAGCGAGTACTAATATATATTGTTTTGTGCCTTGCCTCTTAGACAAATGACTGTTAACAGCTGAATCTGTTTCAGACTCAGGCAGCTTACTCTTTTAAGATTGTACTAAGGAGGTCACTGGGTGCAGCCAATTAAAAAAGATCTAAGTGATTTGAAGAACCTCTAACCTAGTCTTTTCTTATTCTAGGCTTATATTTTACCACTCTGTCACTGGTATTAATTGTGCTAGGCATCTCGTTATAGCTGAACTTTTAATGAAAATAATGCAAAAAAGACAAGGACACTTCTCCTTTCAGTACGTCTCCTTCACCTGGGTTTCTTCTTAAAATAACGACCGATTTTGCGACCCTTCTTATCTCATGCTAGATGCATCTCATTCTCTGCCCTGGCCTTTCCGACTTTATCCTTCACAATCCTGATATGCTTCTAACTCCAGCTTCAACAACTTAACCTATTTTCTGCTTTCTATATGCTTCAGGTTGTGTTTAACTACAGGATGTACTGTCTCTGGCTGAGCACCATCCTTCATTTGAATGGACTGATGAGAAACCAGCTGACCCCTGACCACATTGCTATGCTCCAGGGTCCTCTTTCTGACAGGCACAGGGCCACTGCTGGCAGCACTGCAAGTTCCCTTCTGTCAGCAAGTAAGGAGAAAGTCCTAAAATGCCTTTGTTTTCACTTGTGAGAGTGACTGTGAGCCTCACGAACCAAGGGAGTTATCATAATATGAACTTCTGCCAAGCATGCCACAGCTGCCACCTTCACAAACACTAGATTCACTCGTGTTTTCAAAGGGAAAATTTCTACCTTTTCTACCTAAGAGATCTACACAGGACCTCTTTAGGACTTGCATGTTCAATTTATTATGAAATCAAGCCTGCAGAGTCCTGAAGGGAGAACCAAGTCTGTAGGTACAAGTTCAGTGTTGGACATCTTTGGCTATAAATGCAGTCCCTAAAACTTTAAAAGGCTGAAAAGAACATGGTTTTTTTCTCCCTTTTCAGGAATGTCTAGACTTGTAATTAAGCTCTCTCTGCAGCCCTTACAATAGCGTGTCATTGTGTAACGAAAGCTACTGTGCAGTAATTTAGTTTGATTATCACCGTGTAACGTTCGATAGGGATGTGGTTAATTGATAAACTTTCTCAAGCAGTTAAGAGAAAGTTTAAATAACCTTTTAATAATCTAACAGGACAGAGAGGGACTATTCATGAAAGAAGAAAATATACATTCTTGTTTTCTATTCCTAGGAGGGTGAGTGAGCTCTCTATTAATCACTTCATACATATAGAAGGGCAAAGCCAGTCTCCATGTAATTGGTGTCTGAAATAATCACACAGTACGTATCTTATAGAGAGACAAATACTCATCACTCAAAATGTACACTTAGTCACACACTCTGCGTTGGTGTAGACTTCGGAAAACAAGAGACATACAGCTTTGATAACTAGATTTTGGGGAGTCAAAAGAAATCTAAAATTTCATAGTTAGTGAGTGCATATATCCTGTTACAGTCTTCTGCATGTATCCAGTGATTACAATTTATAGATTCCATAATTACACAAAAATTACAGATTGGTACAAGAATATGTGACCTGGAGCCATTACAGTGTTACGCTGGAGCAAATGATAAGGTCTCTCTGCACTGCAGGTTCCACATCCTTAAGACTGTTGTGACATGCAGGTTGTGTTTCAGATGTCTGATTGACAAGTGCCAAAGGGGAATGGGGCTACACAACAATCTGTCATTGAAACTGTGCTTTCCCCACTGAAGCCCCTGTAAAACTCCACTGCTTCAACCGATTCAAGCTGTATTTAAAAACAGTAGCACAGCTACTGAGTGGCCTGTTTCTGTGCTTCCACTTACCTCTCAGACAGCAAATAACTTATAGTGCAGAACTAGACCTGAAATCCTGTATGCTTGGACTTTGGGAGTTGGGTTGTGTGATTTCTGCTGACTATGAAAAAGTGCATTTATTTGATTTGGTTGCTTACAGTAAAAACAACTTTTTTAGGACTATAATTTTTATTATTTTTTTTTCCAAAATGGAAAACAACAATTGAGATACTTTGGAAATGCAGGGATTGTTTCAAGAGTGTTGCAGAATCTGAGAATTCTTGCTTAAAGAGCATTAATAAAAAAAGATATTGTCAGTGATGCTGTCAGAACCAAGCTCCACAAGAATCAATGAGGTTGCTGTAGTTAAAAAAATGTGAAATCAAGTTATATACACAGTGTAATTTTCCCTCTTCCACTATTCCCTTACTGCAGTCACATTGACTTTGGGACCAAATGAACAGAAGACCATTATATTATTGCAGAAAATAAAAGGAATAATGATTTATTTTCTGGATATATTTCAGCAAGTCTGGGATTTCTTTATACAGATAACAATAAAATGGAGTCTTAGAATGGCATCAAATTCTAAAAGCTTCCACAACAATCTTGTAGAAGCTTATGCTTTGCATTTGTCTTGCTTTTACTGGTTGTTCTGTGAAGTTGGAAGACTGCATTATGTCTGCTACTTGATACACTGACTTCCAAACATTTCCGTAAAACTTCAATTAGTTTAGTGAAACTAATTTAACAGAATATTATTTTAGCAGAACAAAGCATATTTGCCTTTGTAAGTTGTACAGATATGCATTAACACAACTAATTTGATTTATGAATTCAGATTATAAATCTGTGTATTATTAAGAAGTATGTAGAAATGCATCAGTGTAGACACATAAATCCAAATAATTTTCTTTGCTAGTCTACCATATCCCAAGGAATGAAATAGCTCAGATGGGAATTTCTTAATTCAGCAATTAGATCATATTACATTTTAACTGTAAGCTCCACAATTATTTTCTTTTACATTTGGAAACAGTTTTGTTTTTTAATGTTCCTGGTTTTAGAAAAGTGAAGCAGCCTTAAGGATGACAATATTATACCAGGTGTGATCGCAGCAAACCGCGTACAACCATTTCTGTACAGTCTAACATATGTAGGAGAGGATAACGCACACATCTTCCCACACAAATCCCAAACGAACGGGCTTTGTGCTGGGAGCTAACTGCTTGCAGTGCATGAAGTTCTCCTCCTAAACTGTAAGCAGGCCACAGCACCAGAGTAGGTAGAACAGCTCTGCTGCAGTGGCTTCATCTCAGATCCGTGCTGAGGAGCCGCCCACTTGCAGACTGTCTGAATTCAGTGAAGAATGAACATACATTAATGTTGTTCTTCACACAGCCACTCTGCTCAAGCTTTCTTTTTGTGCATACCTGGGGTGCAGAGGACAAGGATGCTGTTTCTCTTCCTGCAGCAGGGCACTGCCCAGAGGCCCTGCTCAGGGGAGCTTTCCCACTGCAGTTTCCTCACCTACTGGGCACCCACAACGTGCCTGTCCTGCACCAGGTTGCTCACCAAAACGGGGAAGGACGTATGTTCTTTTGGGAAAACTCAGTCATTTGTGATGAAATTCAAAAGAACCCTGTATTAGATGCAGCACAACGCCACAAAATTGTAGTGGGCAGAACCTAGTTAACTTGTGTGACTTTACATGTCAGAGCTGCCAAGGTGCAGTACATTTCATTCCTCCACAAAGAGGAGCTGCAAAATAAATGAACAAAAACAAAACGACAACAGAATACAGAGGAAAACTAAAAAAAACTACCGTCAACTCCCTCTCCAGAACACATGCCAAAAATTAGCTGTCCTGCTAGTTCAAACTTCAAAATATGAATAATATTTAAAAGGTATTAGAGATGCAATCATTTTAAGCTGAAAAAAAAAACCTCAAAAACTTCATATATCAACTATGTATGCTTTTGTAAATTAATGCCATTATAGCAAATTTAAAAGGAAGGGGGGAGGAATCTTTCAAAATCAGGTGCCTTTCTTTAAGCCAACAGTATAAAACTGAAGAAGGTATATATCAATCTGTTTGTTACCTGTGCACAGAACACAGACTTCACCAGCATGACTGCAATTCTAGCAAATATAAAAAGAAGTAGATTTTGTATTCGGAATGGGTCACCAAACAACAAGTCATGCTTTTGCAAGCCAGTAATGTCTTTGATTTTGCCATTAGGAAGTTAAAAAGATAAAAATAAAAAACGCAATCTAGAATAGATCTAAAGCTGCTGCCAATGATACCTTGTGCTAGCTCAGGCCCCAGTAACTTCAGCATTAGAGAGCTGTACAGCTGATGGAAAACTATTCCTGGTGTTGTTAGGTTTACTAAACACAGAGATTTACTAACCATAACTCTAGTATACCTCTGATGGGACCATAATATAATGCCCTAAACAGCCATGGGTGCAGATCTGTTCATTCTGCACCAACATATTTTAGCTTTCTTGCAATACAAGTATCTCTTCATTTACTTTTTCTGTTCTACTCAAAGCACTACATTTTATGGCTTTTGATTAATTTCTCTCACTTTTTAAGAGTTTTTTTTTTTTCCATAAAATAACGCAACTCTACATTAGTAGAGGGTAGGCTAGAGTCTCCACTACTTGTTTCTGAAGAATAAGGTGATTTTGTTCTGCCTGTGCAGTACAGTCACAGTAAATTAAACTGTGCCAAGGAATGCCCCTGGGTGCTAAAACTCATTTGTCTATACTGTTAAACTTTTAGAACAATCCTGGGTAAATGAGCACTGGCAGAAACAACTCCTTGACACAGCCAAGGATTACTCCCAACAGGCAATGTGAGTCTGGTCACTCTGGAAAGTTGGAACAATCTAATGCTCTGGATATAGGCTGCTGCAAGCCATTTGGCTTCGCTGAGGGACAGTGTCCCCAGCTGATTTCCTAGCATCCACAGGAATCTCAAAATAGTGGGGTACTAGCAAGACCAGACTGCTGAACTTTGAACCAAGGGTGCACAGACCACAGCAGTGCACAGCACCCCTCACATGTGTGTTTTGGCAGGTAAATCAAAAGATTTACAATGGTTTTGAAGGTGACATTTCAGGTTAATAAACCTATAAAGGATTACATTTCTCTTGCGTATCTGTGAAACTCTCTTCCTGAACTATGCGTACAAAAATCTAACATTTTTACCACATCACTGTATCTAATGAAGACTAATATTTCCATATGTGAGTTCCCATTTTTACATGCACATGGAAGTTGTTTTGTATTAGTTATATTGTGTTCCTTGAATGGTGAAGTTTGGCCTATATGTGGTAGCATCACTTCCAAAGCCTAATTTTAATTTTGCACTTAAGAAAGGAATGCCTAGGCCATATATTAATAAAAATAAGGTGTTTTTTTTTTTTTTTTTTAATTTTGTTACGGACCTTTTACAAAACATAGTTCTCAACAACTGAGCCACTCAAGGGCTACATGCACAGCGCGGTTTCAATTTATTCATCCACGTGAGGTGAGGGCTGGCACCATTATGTTACCCTGAAGATGCAGAGCAGCAAGCTCGGACTGATCCCAGCCTTGCAGCGCAGTGACACCAGCACACTCCTATTCTGACTCAACGAAGGAAAGCAATATGTGGTTTCTGGCAGCTCCCCCATACCTCAGGAGCTTCCTCGCTTGAGGAGCACCCTAGAGACTAGATCTGCCAATTATATGACCTGTTCATGCTTTTGCAAAACAAAATTTACACTCAAAGACAGAAGTCTACTATAGCCCTAGCATGGTCACTCAGCACCCTCTTCGTCTAAAAAACAATCTTCATGGGCAGTTATTTAGCATCCCCAAAGCAGTTGGAATTCATAAGATTCATTTCCATTTTAGGTTTTCAATCCTGAATTTGTCTCCAGGTTATGACATTAAAAACATACATTTTTGTCATACATGACAAGGTACCAGCAATGTTCGTGAACAAATCATTTATCTTAAAAAACTGAACCCTAAAAATGACCTATACCTGCTAAAACAGAAATGCAAGGAGTTAAGAAATTCTCATCTGCTAAAAAGAGGAGGAGGTCAGGATGATTAGGCTGTGGATATCTCTATTACGCAGGTGACTGGCTCCTTTGGAAAGCTCTTTCAGATTGCATATGAATGTAATTACGTGTTTTCTGGTAAGAAATATTACATTGTGCAGGGTCCCAAATGCAAAAGAACAATTCAGATTCTGCTTGGAAATGAGACAGCCTTATTAAGTCATTCAGCATTTGTTTTGCCCTGAACACCTAATGCTGCTCAACTGGAATTCTGAAATGTTGTGTGCCACCTGGAGAAATGCTGAATTGTAAATGTGAATTTGCCATCAGCTCATCTGTCTTCAGAAAGACCAGAAACAGATCAATGTGGGATGTTTATTTCTGTGCAATGGAGAAATCTACCTACAGGCTCAGTACTCTGTTCCATAACTTTAAGTAACATGACCAATTTTTAAAGCCTGCTATATTATTGATGTCTCAGGTACAAAAGGCTACAAATATTCCCCCTGACAAGATCCACTGACAATGGAAAACATAATAATATGTTTTATCTAGAACTTTGTTTTTTGTTTGTTTGTTTGTTAGCTAAATACCGTCAGTCGTGTTTCTATACTTATTTTTCTTAGTTTCTAGATGCATCTATCTTCATTTAATCCCAAATTCTGCTATTAGAATGGATATCTCAAAAGGGCCTACAAAATTTAATTTCTGTTTCTCAGCTGCTGTGCCATATTCTTCTCAGGGTTCAGAAAAACCTGGTAAAAATATTTGAATGGAAGAAAAATACAGTGACGGGTATTGGAAGAACACATTCCTCCAATATTCATAGCTATGGAACTGAAAAGAAAACCTTAGTATTTTGACTTGACTTTGTAGACAGATGGTATTCCCAATGCAATATAAGGCAATCTTTTCCAATGTGCAGACCCTGGGGCTATTTTTGTAGGAAAGTGACAATAATTCATAACAAACTCCTATAATATGAGCACCTTCTGCAGTAAGTAGTGACAAAATATGGGTATAAACATGCTGCCACCTCCTAGCCTGCCTCAGGTTCTGTAATCAGAAAAGCTGCTCATGGCAGAGGAGTCCAGGATGCAAAATCACCTCAGATGTATGTATTAAGCGCTACTAGGAAATACTAATGTTCAGTTAGGACTTATAGCTAGAGAAACCATCGGCCACACATAACAAACTGCAATGAATCTGATTAAATCAGTGGAAATGCTTCTGTTATCTTCAATGAAAGCAAAGTACAAGTAATAATTTTTTGTCTTTATAATACACTACCATCATAATCCAAATATCTCACTAGCCTTGATCAACCTACAGTCAGCACTGTAACTCTCAAAGAGAGCTGAGGCTTTCCCACATAAAACTGTGAAATTAAATGCAATAGCCATCACTCAGTCACACGTTACCGCTGTACTTGCTCGAAGGGATGAAACACAATTTAAGGTAAAAAACTATTTAAGGTAGCCATATATTTTTCTTTCTATATTTTAATTTAGGACCATGCTTTTCATAGTGTGCACAAGGGGCTTAAAGATTAGGGACAGAGTTAAATTTATTCTCATACTAAAAACTAGCCACAGGATAATTAGGATTCCATCTGATCCACAGTCTGATCTTTGGTGATTTAGTCTGACAATTGTCATGAGATATAAAATGTATTTATCGTTACAGAGTAAATTCTGAATTGAGGGGATGATGATGTTAAAATCTTGTTCATAAAATTTTTTTACTGAAAATCTCAGTAAATAAAATTAAAATGTGTAATGAAAAACAAGCATGTCAACCAGGATGATTTTTTTTTTTTTAATCACACATCTCTGAATGTAAAACTAAATCATTGTTGACAGGAACATGCTATTTTGGCCTCATTCAAGTCATTGGTTAAATTCCTATTGATCACAGTGAGAAAACAATCCGACAGAGGAACTATGAGGAGTCTGATGAAAAGTTATGTCCCCTCATAACATCCTAGCTTTCACTGTATATATATATGCCATCATTCATAGGTGTTTCTAATCACAGAGTCTTCTGGCTTACTAAGACCTTAATTACGAATGTGAAATACAGCGAAGAAAGATTCAAATAAAAATTCAAAGCCTTTCATAGTGCTATATGGTGTAAATAAGTGAAAGGAGCACAAGCCCCTTTTAGCCTTTGCAGGTTATGGTTGAACAGATTTGCTAGACTAAAAAGTGCTAATGAAAGATAAAACGATGTTAATTTTAACATGTTTCAGAACATACCATGCCACTCCTACCCCAGAAGAGCCTGTGATCATAGAATCATTTAGGTTGGAAAAAACCTCTAAGATCATCTAGTTCAACCATTAACCTAGAACTGCCAAGTCTGCCATTAAACCAGGTCCCCAAGCAGCACATCTACATGTCTTTTGAATACCTCCAGGGATAGTGACTCAACCACTTCGCTGGGCAGTCTGTTCCAATGCTTCACAACCCTTTCAGAGAAGAAATTTTTCCTAACATGCAACCTAAACCTCCCTTGGTGCAACTTGAGGCCATCTCTTGTCCTGTCACTTGTTGCATAGGAGAAGAGAGTGACCCCCACCTCGCTATAGCTTCCTTTGAGGCAGTTATAGCAAGCGATAAGGTCTCCCCTGAGCCTCCTTTTCTCCAAGCTAAACAACCCCAGCTCCCTCAGCCACTCTGCATAAAGACTTGTTCTCCAGACCCTTCACCAGCTTCGTTGCCCTTCTTTGGACACGCTCCAGCACCTCAATGTCCTTCTTGTAGTGAGGGGTCCAAAACTGAACACAGTATTCGATGTGCGGCCTCACCAGAGCCGAGTACAGAGGGACAATCACTTCCCTAGTCCTGCTGGCCACACTATGTCTGACACAAGCCAGGATGCTGTTGGCCACCTGAGCGCACTGCTGGCTCATATTCAGCCGGTTATTGACCAGTACCCCCAGGTCCCTTACTGCTGGGCACCTTTCCATCCACTCTTCCCCCAGCCTGTAGCGTTGCATGGGGTTGTTGTGCCCCAAGTGCAGGATGTAGCACTTCGCCTTGTTGAACCTCATACTGTTTGCCTCAGCCCATCGGTCCAGCCCCTCCAGATCCCTCTGCACAGCCTTCCTACCCTCGAGCAGATCAACGTTCCCACCCAACTTGGTGTTGTCTGCAAACTTACTGAGGGTGCACTCGACCCCTTCATCCAGATCATTGATAAAGACATTAAAGAGAACAGGCCCCAGGACTGAGCCCTGGGGGACACCACTGGGGACCAGCCTCCAACTGGATTTAACTCCATTCACCAAGACTCTTTGGGCCCGGCTACCCAGCCAGTTTTTGACCCAGAGAAGCATATGCCCATCAAAGCCATGAGCAGCCAGCTTCTCCAGGAGAATGCTGTAGGAAACAGTGTCAAAAGCTTTACTAGGGTCTAGGTAGACCACATCCACAGCCTTTCCCTCATCCACTAAGCAGGTCACCAAACATCAAACCACAACTGCACTGGGCACAACAGCAGATGTGAATATAAACACTGATGCTGGAGAAAGCAACACTGTGCCCATGGATTATATATGGAGCAAAAAAGTCATCGTCTTCAGAGGTTTTGATCGCCTAAACTTCATGTAACACTCACAGATATGAACGTGTCTGGACTTCAGTAAGGTATCTAATATTACTTCAAATCAATTACTGGTTTAGCAAATCATTGCACTGAAGAGAATGGAGATTAGCAGGAAAAAGGCAAAGTGGATGGGAAGGCAGCTCAGTTGAAAAGGACAGTGGTGAAAATTGAAAAATTAGGCTGAGGAAGGCTGAAGGAACTATTTTTCTCTATCATTTTCAGTTGTTTGGTATTTCCTAACTTTCAAAAAATTTAGAGCACCCTTGTTTCATTGGATAGGAGAGTATTATCAGTACCCAGGAGAGTATCGCTTAGGAAAAAAAAAAAAAAAACAAACGCAAGCAACCTTGAGACACTGGAAACATCAGTATTAAGGAATGTAAAATTATCCATTTAGGTGCCAATGACAATATTTTTTTCGTTACATGGCAGCATCTTAGTTGGAACAAATAAAGAATAAAACTTAGTTCTATGAGTTGCTCATAGGTTACTTGCAATCAGTATGACAAAGCTCTGAAAAAGACAGATGCAATCCAAGGGCAAAGCAGCTAAAGTATTTCCAGGAGACAGTGGAAAGTATTTAACTGATGGCAGAAGGCTGTGGAGAAGCCTCTTCTGGAGAACCAGGGATCAACGGGGGAGTGGGGAGGCTGCTGTGTGATGAGATGATGCCAAGCCTTCGTTTTTCAACAATGCAAAGGTTTGAAGGAGGATTTGACCCCTATCTATGACTAAAAGACTCACCAGGGTGGAAGGAAGTGATTTAAGTAAAGGATTCTTGGCACACAAAAACAGTGAGAAACTAGCTATGAATATCTTTAGGCTAGAAATAAGAAAATGACTCCTGACTGTGAAAGTTGCTAGTATTCAGGGCAACCATCCAGGAAGTGTGGAGAGGTCAAAATATGAACTGCTGCTAAGGTAATGCTCAGTACACTTATAAAGAGATCTACATGATACGGCTCCTGTACGGGCAGAGACTGCAACTGAGAGCTAGGGAGGAATTTGTCATCTAGGTTTGGGACCCTGCAGAGAGCAACTCTTCCATCTTGCTTCAGGAGGGTTTGCAACAGTTATCAAACCCAGCTAGATCACCTCTCTCAAAGTGGACACCAGAGAAAATCGCCTGATTTTCCCATTCAACCAAAGGGGGCCAGTGCTGGGCAGGCACCTCTGCTCCCCACCAGAGCTGCAGCGATGCAGACAAGAAACTGCCCAGAGCCCTTCCTGGGGGGATGGGAGGCAGCCACCTGCTTGAGAGCAGCTGCCAATCCTTTCCCTCTTCCTCCACCTCCTTGTCCTCCCCATGCTGTCTCTGCTTCTCTTCCCACCACAGCCCTTAGAGTGTGTTGGACGCTTTTTGTCTCCTTTTTTCTATTCTAGCTTTTTGAATAGTTTTTAGTTGCAGCTTTTAGTGGCTTCTGTGGGTTGTGCTCCTTAGCTGACAATTTTGGGGATTCTCCCACCATTGCTCACGTAAGAGTAGGCTGCTAACACTTGTACAGTGGAATTGGAAGAGGACTTGGAGGCTGGAAGCAGGAAGGCCAAAAGAGAAACAATGAGGTAGGAGGACTTCATTCCATCAATGAACTGGAAACAACAGCTACACCTTTATTTAAGTATTGATCTCAACTCAGTGCTTGTCAGGGTGAGCATCCCACTAAGGGACTGTCTCTGCTCAGCTGAGGCAGCAGTATACAAAACACTGTAAGCAGGGAAGGGAAAATGGCCTTCCTGCCTGCTCAGAGCTGCATTGGAAGAATTTCAGATGAGGAATGTCTTTTGTCAGGCAAGAACAGCCTGGGCTGCAAGGCTGTTAGCAACATGTCAAAGGGGAATGATTTAAGGGGCTGCTAGCTCCAGTTCTAGGGGGAATGTGGAGCAGAGAGATCTTGAAGCTCTGAGGAAGTGATTAAAAGGAAAGTTACTGCTGAAAATTACTTCTTTCAGTCTGTGAGTCTTAGAGAAAACTGGAGCACATATTTTTCTCAGACTTCTGTCAAACACCAAGGATAGCACTGCAAGACTATGAGGCTGAGCTTCTGTACTGTCTCATCTATGACAAGGTCTCTTGTTTATATGCATTCTTTTGCTTACATTTTTAAATTTGGGGAATTAATAATCTTCTACTTATCCCTCATAAGTCTGCTAATAGATTGTCTATAATCCATCTTTGCTTCTATTGCTACATGTTAAAACCAGTTTCCTGGTATCTTTTTTTCCTTTCCTTTCTTGTTCCTCATCCCACGGGGCTAAACAGTCAAGTCATTTGTATTTTCTCAGTCCTGTGGGGGCTTGCCCCTCTTCTCTACTATCACACTGACTCTTCGTTTTAGCCAGTCCACATCCTCCTGATCAGGCTTTTCGGACTCCCTTGCACTGCTCCTATTACCCAGATGCTGTCACCAAGACCTGTGATACCAGCTCACATTCACCTCTGCATCTTATAGCATCCTGACAGCACGTCCTATAAGACACACAGCTCTGCCATTTTCCTTGCACAGCACAGAGAATGGCTTCACATGACTGCTAGGGATGAACAGCATTCAGTATTGGCAGGTCCAGTGTGTTCTGTAAAATATCAGCTCCTCTCAAGGCTAGTAATCATTCCTGTTAATGGATATGTGTATAATGTTGGCAAGCACACAGATGTGGAGTCATCAGCTGTAAATGGCAAAGAAGAGAAAGACTTAGGTTCATTTGTATACCACTAGACAGTTATGAACTCCTAGTGTGATGCCTTTTTTGCATCAGACAAAAGCAATTCTTGGATGTAGCCACGCAGGTATTCCTATGGAGAAGACAACGCCTCAAAAGGCAGCTCTTGTTAGGCCTGATACTAAAATAGGCTGACAGCTGTGCTACCATAGGTTGTAACACCCAACTTCTATAATGAAACTTCTCCAAACTGAAGAACAAGCAGGCATTTTTGGAGAACATGAAAATTCTTTTTTTGTCAAGGAAAAGATTTAAATGGGATTCAATGTTTTAAATGTATAATGGGATGCGTGCAGAGATAAGGTCTATCTGAATGATCAGGAGTATTTGTTTCATTTTCAATTATTTTTCCTTAAACATGTGTGCCTGCAAAGGTATCTTGTAACTGAGGTCTCCCAGAACAGTTGACATCAAGCTCAGATCCCCCAGTAGGAAATACATTAACCTTGAAGCCCAGGTCCTTATCAGCAGAGATTAAACATACAGTCTTATTTAGGTCTAGCAAAAATTGGAGGCTTGGTGGGGATGTAACCGTTGTTTCTCAAGACATCAGGTGAACACTTGGAATGTAGGATATGAAAGAAAGAATGAAAACTCATAGCTGTTCCCTTATCACTGGGATGAGAACAGCTTTCCAGCAGGAACATGGGAGCAAGAAGCTGGTCTTATGATTGAGACTCATGGCATTGTGAGAATGCAATAGATGAGATGCCTGTGATGGTTGCAAACTGGATTCAGTGATCACAGAGGACTTGTACAACCCTCCATTTCTAACCTCTAAAGGAAGCACAACTCTGCAAAACATAACTGTCTAAACTAGAACCACGGAGAAGGTGGAAACACAAGGCTGAATTTCAGATTTGAGCATCCTCCACCGGCTCCAAAAGGGAGCAACCCTGTGAAGTCAGGATGCTTTTTTCCAGCCTGTGGAGTCAACAAGGCCAAACTTTCAACCCCTATGGTTGCTCCACTGACTTCAGTGCAACATTTATGACCCACAAGGATGGGAGGATCTAATCACAGTAAAATCTGTTTTTTTTTTTTGTTTTTTTTGTTTTTTTTTTTTTATGTAATGTATACCTATGTTTCAGTACAAGCATGCATTCTTTTTCCTGCCATATCAGTGAACAGAAAGTCTGGGGCTTCAGCTGACAGTTATGAACAGTCAGCATTCAGCATCTGTGAGCTTGCAGAGATGAGAGTAACTGTGTTCAGACACATATGACTAAACAAAGACAGAACAGTTTCAGATAAACCAATGCTGTTTCCAAACAAAGAAATAGATGCTATCAGGCACAATGTCAAAGGCAAGATTTAGCAGAAATAGATGAGAAATATAACACCAATGAAAATGCCAACGTTTTCAACCATTAAAATGACATTTACTGCAGCTACTTCTTAAAGGAACTTAATTATCTTAAGTGCTACTGTGTTTCAGCTATCTCATCCCAGGTTTTGGAAGCTTTTATCACTGAACTGTAACAGAATGCATATAAACTGTGTGCAAAAGCCAATTTTCCACACTAAAAAGTAGCACTGAACCTATTGAGCAGCCAATGTTAGTTTGCATACTATCAAGTTACATGGATGTCTGCGTGCATGTAAATACTTACAAGCACACAGTACACAAACTGTTAAAACACACAGCACACAAACAAAGTTAAAACAGATGCACTTTTCTTAGAGGAAAGCAAACAGATATTTAATCCAGTAAACATTAGTGCAAAAGTAAGAGCTGTGCAGCACACTGGCATTGCTCCCAGGTGGAGTGGTGCACTTGTACCTGGTGCTGCCTGTTAGTCCCTGCTACAGTTGAGGGACGACACTGTCCATGGGTATTTTGAGACCTCTGCTTGACAAGCAGAGTAGTGAGGAGCCTTTGCTTGAGGCTGAATAATAGCCAAGGGTAGAGGGGAGTTTCAATGCATGCAACACTTGACTTGTCGGAGCTTCTTTCCTGTCCACTGCAACATGGATACCAGACCTTGATTCAAAGCAAACATTACTAGAGCCAGAAGGTACTAGGGATTGAACCTCCTGACACCAGACAGAAAATACACTAATCAGTAAAGAAAGTAAGTCATAACATCTTTCACTTTGAAAAAAATTACCTTTCCCACAAGTTGCAAATGTCATGAGTGACATTTTCCTGGGACAGATATGAGTAAAAGCATAGAAGATTTCTGAGCTATCTCATCACACACTACTCTCTGGACCCTGTGCATTAGTAAACCATTATTTAGTGAAACCACACACTGAAAATCAGCCAGTCATTCCAACTATAAGGTCCCATATGTCTATGTTGTTACAGAAACAGCAGTCCCTGAATCTAATTATCATTAAGTACAATTGCTGACATTGTCAGGCATGACAGAAAAAGAGTAGTTTAACAGCTTTTCAGGAGTATAAATCTTGCTTGAATATTTCACTCTTGTATACTTCTTTGTTACTTTAAAATAAATTTGACACATTTACAAATAAAAATTAACAGGAAATAAAAACAGCAGCTGAAAAGAAATATGGTATATAAGGTGCCACAGCTTATCCTTACATCTCATGTGGTTACTTCCACTGCATATCTAAATAGCTTTATGGGCCTATACCTGCAGTGGAAGGGATAGAGAAAAGCCATAAAAGTAGAATCAGTTTTGTTTTACTGGAAAAAGATTGCATTCAGAGAGAGGCTCAGACCTGGGTTTTTGATCTCTCAACACTTTAGACAAATGTTTCTTTGCATTTCACTGCTGGTGTGCTGGACTGTGTGGCAGAGGGACTTTAAGACTTTTAGGAACTGGAGAGCATTTATGGCCCACCATACTGTTCTTGTTTGTATTCAGTGACTGCCCATAAGTATAAACACAGCTGTCCACAGCTCAGGATTACAGAAGGAACCACAGAGAAGGTCCGGAAGGTATCTCATACCCCAAGTACACCGGTAAAGGACTGTATCTCCTTGACCCTGGCAGATAACCTTCTCCCTTCCCAAAGTGCATTTCAGAGCTCAGAACATTCATAAAATGCAATATTTTTCTACTCTCCCCTGAGTGCTGCAGTGTTAAAAGGACAGCAGTAAGCTAAAGCAGGAGAACAAGAACTCAGTCGAGAACACCAGCGACCAAAATGTCTGCAGTCGCTCTTGGTATGGTACGCAGTGCTTCTCATACTGCTTCTCATGAGTAGGCTTTTGTGGGCACTCTGGGGCCCTAGCAGTCTTCCATCTGAACGGCTGCCAGGCTCTTTTCATCACCTCTGGCAGCAGAAGAGAATTCTGGATGGCGTTGTGTCAGGGATGTTTTTAGCTGATCTTTGGGGAAGGGTTATGAAGAAGGCTTTTGTTCCTATGGTCTCTGGTGGGCGGGCCAGCAGGGAAGCATAAAGACCTACCTTATTTGGCTGGTGTAGTTTCTTCTTACATTTCCAAAGCTACATGGAAGGATTTCAGCCAAAGACCCTTGCCAAGTACGCAACATATTGGACAGAGCTCTGAAACAAACCCCAACTCTCCAAGGAAGACTGTTTTTGAGAACAACAGCTCAGTGAATTACTTCTTTTCTTTTGCTCAGCTGTGCCCTACCACATTAAAAAAAAAAAAAATTGGATTTTCCTTGCCTAAATTAAACACATCAACTGTAAGATTTTAAACATATCAATCAAATTCAAAGCTGACAGAACGCTATGAACCAGCCCATGACTGTTGACTGATTAGGTACATTGGTCTGTGTTTCATTCTGAAAAATAATTCTAAGAAACAATAAATAAAAGGTCACAACAGAAGAAAAGCCCTGGAAGAACAGTAAGTAAGACGTAACAGAGATGAATAACTTATTTTTAAAAAGCCACATGCCCATTCTGTGTAGGAGTTTACAGCATATCAAGCACCTCCAACCTGAAGTGTTTCATGAATCTTTGCCCTCACAGATTAGAGGCTTTCTGGGGAAGACAGCATTAGCTGCATTGCAGAGGCTGCCTACCTAAGTCAAGCAGTCTCCGGCATTTGCTCCACGGAGGAGCTGCCCACAGGATGGAGTGCAGGGGTTGTGCAGCCTAGGGGCACGTCTTGCACGTCTGTGTGGAGCTGGTGACACGGGGAGCAGAGCCCAGCCTTCCACGGACATGCTGCTGCCCTTCGCCTCCAGAGCCAGGCGCATGCCATGAGCCCCAGAACACGCTCAGAGCAGCACCCTGCTTGAAGGGGGGCTCCAGAAAACTGTCCCAGTGTCTAGTCCCTGACTTGGATTACTCGGTTTCTTGCAACAGATTTTAAAAAGCTGCAGAACAGAGCCGCGTTTTTCAAGCTATTCCAGTAGCTATTTCTCAGCAAGTGCTCCCGCATCAATGTTAATGTTATCATTCTTCAGCTTACCATACCCAACAGTTTGGAAAATACTTTTATAATCTTATTTAAACATTTCTTCATTTTACTAAAACACAATTATAAATATCTTCCTTGCATTCCTGAAGCCAGATGAATCCTTCAAAACAGTGGTATCTTCCCTTATTTATTTATTTATTTATTGTCTAAAACTATGCTGTTCTTATCAGCAAAGTTGGGCTTACGTTCACCCATTCAGTTAACATACCAATAAGTGAACGGCAGACTGCATGCTCCACGAAATACGTACCATCAAGAATTAAATTCCTGAATGGACACTGAATCACTGCCCTCCCTTCCAAACACATTTCAATCTACTTGGAGAAGACGAATCTCTCTTTTACATTTCTCCCTCATCAGTTTTGCCACTGAATCTACACAAGCAACAGAACAAATGATGGAAAATCAGTCCCTTGTGACTGATCCCAGAGGGGTTACAAGTAGCATGAAGAGCTATGCTGTGAGTTTAGATAGAACTGGCGCCCTTTTTCTTTTTCTTACAGGAGCACCGCCACAATGGTTTATTGCATTTGAATATAATAATGATAATGATAAATAATAAATTTGAATGCAATGATAAATAAATAAATAAATAAATATATCACAGAGACATGGTAGGATAGCTCACATGACTGGAATGCTGTCATGGAAGACCAGTCACGAAGGCGAGGTGGTGGAGTTGCTCTTTATGCGAGAGAGCAACTGGAATGCATGGAGCTCTGCCCAGGGGTGAACGAAGAGAGAGTTGAGAGCTTATGGGTAAGTATTAAAGGGCAGGCTACCATGGCTGACACTGTCGTGGGTGTTTGCTACAGGCCACCTGATCGGGAAGAGGAGGTAGATGAAGCCTTCTTCAGACAGCTCCAAGTAGCCTCTCAGTCACAATCCCTGGTTCTCATGGCGTACTTCAACCATCCTGATATCTGC
>VXAL01018092.1:6061-45785 GCA_013399475.1 Chauna torquata | reverse complement strand
TTTTTTTTTTTTTTTCCCAAGCGGAAGGGAGTCTAAGTTTTCTTACTGCTTTTATTTTGGTTACTTTCTCTGTTTTAGGATTCCATTGTAATTCATCCTGTTATATTCATCACAGCATATCAAACTACCCACCGTATTCATTCCTTCTCTTGCTCTCTTCCTTTACCCCAAGGTACACAAGAGGAGTTGGAAATTAGAAGTGAGACAAGTTATGTCTAAGATGTTAAACAGAAGTTGGTTAATGAGCCAGCAAAACATATGCGTGTACAGGATGATCAGGCCCTTAGGGAACTAGCAAACATATGAAGGGTTAATATTTAAATAGACTACAGAAGTTCAATGTGCGTGACATAATATGTTATATAAGAAGGCACATTTGCAGGCCCTGCTTCTCTGCAGTTTTATCACACTTGTCTGCCGAGTAACATGTCATTCTTATTTCATCGTCAATTATTCATTTGCATTTTATTTGACTTTTCCAAATTACTAAAATTAAATTTGACTATTTGTTGAAATGATGAATTGTTAGATTAAAAGTAATTTGATCCACAGACTCTCATGTTCTCAAGTAGAAAAAAAATGGGGTATCGCTAAGTAATGTTTTCTTTAAGCACTACCTTGTGCCAAGGAATTGTGCAGTTGTCATGAGATTTGCAGTTTTTAATTAGTGCACACAAATATCTGTATTCCCTGACTTTGTAATCTGATATCTGCACTACAGACAAAACTGTTAAGTACCTACAAAGACCAGAATACCTTGCTGCATATCTGCATGAGCTTTCTAGATTGGTTGGCCTGTCTGCCTGATCATGAGACTGCCACAGACTATGGGCACTATATGTTACTGAGCAGGTACATCTACAGTTATTCATGGCAGATTCATTTTGGATATGGGTCACAGTTAGGCTGTGTGGTTTTGAAACATACTTAGTGCTGGTATATTGACATTTGAAAAAATAATTTTGAATGTATATTCAGAAACATACTGAGAACACAGACATTTCCAAATGCCAAATACTGTAGACTCTCTCAGACCAGTTCCTTAAAGGATTATCCATCAACATTCAATACTCATTACAGGACAGCCTTAAGAAGGCCATCGAACACTCTCACTTTTATTTACAGTATCAGAATTTACCAAACCCCACTGCGGTTGGTTCATACCATGGTAAGATGTACTAATATTAATAAACTCAATACAATCACAGCAAGAGATCAGTGTCCTGGGAATTATAAACAAAATGCCACTTTATTTACAGGACCTCTGAAGAACTTGTTATATGTATTTGCTTATTGCAAGGTAGTGCTTTTCCATGAAGATCAGCTACATGCTCTCTCATATAATTTTGATTGATTTGGAATATACATTTTTACAGCTCTGTAACAAGAACTTTGAGAACAAAACACATATAACCTGTATGTGCATGTACGAAAAAAGGGATGTAACAAATCTCTGTTATGGAAGGTATGGACAAAAAATGTATTAGAGAAAGAGCTTATGAAACAAAGAAAACTGCTTCAGATATTTGCATGCATTGCATGTGCCTGAATTCGCTACAAAAATAGACGGAAAAGAATCAGAGATTTAATGTTTTGATTGAATATAGGAAGGAACTTGGAAGAGTTTGTCTTTTATTTTTCCATCAGTACTTTTACATTGGTGTTTTCATTTCATTAGAAGATATTGCTAAATTAAATATAACTATATTAGTAGCCGGATTAGGAAGTTATAACCAACATTGTGCGAAATATATCTGGAAATTTACATTCAATAGGATCAGTCCTGGGCTGGTAAAATCAGTTTATGCATGACATTAAACTACACACAACCGTCAACTAAAGCTATACAAGTGGGGTTTTGTTTTGTTTTTCCTCCGCTTGAAATGGATGAGAAACTAAGTTGGTATCTTTATTGCTAGCACGAGGTCTTCTACTTTACACAGATCTTTTAGAGCTATCAGATTTAATACAGTTTGACATTCAAGTGTCAAGTGTGGACTAGGCAAAAGCTCAAGCTCAGGACTCATCTTTCTAAGACAGTGTTGTATATAGTCTGGAAAATCACGAAGGTCTATTATAGCACAGAGCGTGCAGCTACAACACAGCTGTCTCACAGCATGGTTAGAACACTTCTGTCTGGCAGTAGGGATCAGTTGTCACCATCTCTCAAAACCATAATTACAATCATCCAATAGTGAGGACTATGCTGTGTTACAGATGTCTCAGCTGTCTTCATTAGAGGCTGGAATTGTGTCTCAGGGAAGCCATGGAATAACCACATTGCAAAACAAGAAAGTTGCCTCTTCCTCCCATTCTTGTCTCTCACAGATCACTGTGTACAATACAAATCGTTTCACACTCTAGTTGCCCTTTTCTCAGTCAACCATGGCCTATTCTAAAAAACTCTAACTTTGGAGGAAGGTTTGCCTTTTAAGTCTTTTGTTTTTTTTTTTGTTTTCTTTTGTTTGTTTGTTTTGTTTTGCTTTGTTGTTTTTGTTTGTTTGTTTGTTTGTTTTTGTTTTTGTTTGGGAGGGGCACAAATTTTCTTTCGAAGTTGCAATCCTGTTTATGGACCAGTTTTGAATTGATCACTCCATTTCCAAAACCAGTTCATTTTTAATTTCAGGGTAAGAATACTTACTCTAGACAGATAATCTGTGCTGTAACAAAATGATCTGAAAATATAAAAAAACTGTGAAAATAAATTTTCTACAGCCATTGTTTTTACCATAAATTACATTCCTTAATAAATAATTTACTGCCATGTGGTTTCACCCTTACATAACAAATTTGTCAGCAAGGACCCCATGCCAGGCAGACAACCATAAAAGCTGTGTCTAAACTTGTCTGTATTGTGTTTTCCAGCTTGGTTCCACTGTTCATCTAGGCAGCCTGCACAGCACTGAATAGTGTGAATGCATTTAATTACAATCTGACATGTGTATTCCTGAGAAACAAAAGGCTGTGAACTGAGGGTGATGATTAACTGTTCTACCAGATAATTGCTTAAACTACTACTTATATTATGCTGCATTATCTCTTTTGAACAAAGTGATTATTGGCCCTTTGTGTAGCGATTATACAATGTAAGTGCAATCTTGCTGTTTTAAATGTTACAGTTTATGTTTAATGTACTTTTATTTGTAATGAGGGGTGCAACTTTAGAATTTCTTTAAAGCTTTATTCTTACAACTGGAAGGAAAAAAAAAAAAAAAAAAAGGCAAATCTCAGTTTCTCAGATTGGTCCAAAAGCAAAACTGCTTTAAAGGACTGGACTGGAAAGGGTGACATCCTCAGTTTCTGAGGAGATCCATTAGTAGGAATCTGCTGTAAAGTCCCAGAGAACTTCCAGTAAAATAGGTAGTGCATGCATTTTTACAACACAGAGGTAAGAGAAGGAAGTAAAGGTTATTAAGAATACTGGGGGTAGAGGAGATAGACAGTAACAGTGCATTAACAAGATGTTCTGGTCTTTGAAGTAAATGCAATTGAAATAAAAGATGGAAAGGTATTGTCTTCCTCCCCTCTTGCAAAATTCCTTTTGAGGAAAAAAAAAAACATACTTCAAGAAGGACTTACGACTTTACATCTCAATAAGGTACTGTGGAAGTGAAGAGAAGGCCTTCCCATTTTGGATATTCCTATTGTGTAAAAGGAATCTCATGTTACCTGCACTGAGAAAAGATACAAGGAAACCATTAGAGAAATGAGCAACACTGTCCACAGAATTTATTCAATGTACAGGTCTTCCTATTTTTGCTGGAAGAAAGCAAGGTATTGTCTTTAGAAACCCATAAGAATGAAGGGAAGGAGATCATTCTAGACCTGTGAGGACTGCAGTTTTAGGACACATGTTAATGTGCATAACCCTGCTCTCCCGTTTATTTTCTTTTGGGAACAAACAGATTAGTACTTCACTTTCTGAGAATAGAGGTTCCTGTCACATCCATACAGTCTCTTTGTGCTCTGAAATCCGCATGATCCTCCTGAAGACTGTATGCAGAAGACACACTTTTCTGGGACATCTAGGATCCCTTTTTCTTGCCTTTTGAGTGCCCCAAGACCTTCTTGATCATGAAAGGCTACATTCATTACCCACCAAAAGCAAAATGGCAGGATGGAAATCATTATGGAGACTCAGACAATGGATGAGAATGCCCCTGTTTACAGCAGCCAAGAATGGGAGCAGCCACAAGTGGCATTTCTTGTATATATATATCAATATATATCTTGTATATATGTATCAATATATATCATTCCAGGAAGACAGAAACATTTCTCAGTGTTGAACTACCACACTTGGAAGCAGAGTGATACCAAGTTCTGGGGAGCCAGGCAGCATTCCATATCTGAGGGAAATATCCCTAGCCATTTGCCATCTCCCATCGCTCCAGAGGCACCCAGATGATGAGTAATCAGTATGGGTGCTTATGAAGCTAAACTGTCAACAGAAAAGAGGTCCCATGGGAAAGGACATGTAATAAAGACACAATACACAATCTGTATGCAGCTAAGGCCAGTGCTAGAAGACACCTTGCTTCGATTCTTCCTCTTTGCACCTTTTTCCACTCATAACCCCTTTAACTTGAAAACTCACTTGAACAATGCCAGCTTATCCCCAGTTTATACAGTCCTAACCTTCCTTGTTTTCCTCCACATTTCGTAGACAGACGTTATCTACAGTTCCCCTCCACCTGAGCTGTAGCTGTTGTGCCAACACACATATCTACTTTCTCTGTAGCTATTCCCTACTCTGTTCATCATGTAGCATATGCCAAAGGAAAACTTATCCTCACTCCTCCCCCACTACACCTGATGCAGATACTCCCTGGCTCATCATACTCCCTTGGAGACTGAAAAGCCCCTTTCTGTTTCCTGATTAGCACAAAATGGGTACTACATGCTCTGAGGAAACAGAGACACTGTGTACTGTGCTCTAAGGACACATTATTATATATTGCAATAGAAAGTCAAAGGCTGAAGGCATTATTTCACAATCAAGATACCTTTCCAATCCCAAGGGCAGCATGATTACTCAGCTACACACTGGTAGAAAAATCAACCACTACTCATTAATTTTATTACGCTTTTCCATTATATTTTTCTTAAAATGAGCTGCGTAAATCTTACTTGTCTGTGCTATATCCTTCCTTGTAGTTTACCATTGAGATACCTATTAATATTTGTTAAAACATTAAACAGCAGTAATGAGTACTTCTAGAAAGCACACAGTAAAGGGAAGGAAGATCAGCAAAAGGAGAAGATGTGAGAAAGTCAAAAAAAAGAGAGAAAAGAGAGTAATGATTGCAGATATGACGAACTGCCCATGACCTTAAACTCTCCAGTTTTCAGATTCTTTCAAGCCTTTGAAATGTGTAACACTCTGTGGTGTTTTTTGTTCTATAGATGAAAATCCAGATGCGTGCTATTAGTTGTGTGCATTTATCACTACTGAATGTCCATCAGGCCAATCTGAATCAATTTTTACTCACAGCAAATGAGTTTTCATAAAAACACAGGCATATATTTGTACAGGTAGTGAAGCCTCTGGCTTCCCAGAATCATGGTCTTTCTTGCTTTGTTCACATCTGCTTGGATGTTCCACCCATGTCCCATATCCCAAAGAGCTTCAAAACTAAGATAAAATAGAAGTAACCTCACACTCCTTTCTAGTTAATTCCTTCTCTTCTTTGTATACACCTTTCGGGAAAGTAATTTCAGTCAGAGTCAAGAAACATAAAGTTAGAATAAACATTGCTTCCTTGTTCATTGTTAAGCATTTATGGTTAGTTTTCTGTGGTCTGTCCAGTATATGGATATATATCTTTGGCTTCATTTTTGCCTCTACTAATGTACACAGGACTGTTATTCCTGTGTTGCATATAAATTCCACTCTCTAATGAAATGATTAATTAAAAATAACAGAAAATGTAAATATTATTTTTATGCTTCCCAGTGTATGGGGGCATAACCGTTGGGACAATACATGAAACATGGTCAAGGAACAAACAGACATAAATTGTTCTTCAGAGTCTCTGTTTTTCCTTAAATATCTAATTCTCTAGCTGTGACGATTGTGAGGCAAATCTTCTAAACATGAATTTGGTGGAACCAAGGCAGCAGTAGTTTGCCAAAGGCCTGAAAACAACAGTTATGAAATGTGTCATGTCTTCTTGCAAGGCTAGACTAGATGCAGAGAAGGTTCACATTACAGTGAAAAGGTCTATTAATAAGAGCTGAGGATAGAATGTGATTGATTTAATTTTCCTATGGAAGAAATTGGTTTCCAAAAGTTTTGAAAATAATGCTGGTAGTAGAGACCAGATATTTGCTCATAATATCAACTTAGTAGAGGATAAATTGCAGAGAGGGAAAACTAACTAAAAAATGGGTTTAAACTAATGGTCTGGATAAGCAAGGCTCTCAACCACTCAGATCAGGTTTTTGTTAAAATTATGGGTAGGTACGGATTTTGTTTTGTTTTGTTTTTGTTTTTTAAATAAAATGTCCACCAAAACAGAAAATAACATTATAATTTTCAAGGAGATCGTAATTATGTTTGTCAAAGGTACATGCCTTTATATGAGCATGAAAAGAGTATTTAACTGACAGATCTGACACATAAAATGTTAAAATAAATTGTAGAGATTGAAGACATTATGACAGCTAGCCATTCTTCCTCCCATCCTTCTGGAGATTACTACTTTGTAACAAAAGCAGTGAAAAAGACAATGGTTATGTTTACGCACCTAAATATAGAAGGGGCAGGTATTAGTCTCTGGTCAAGAGATAAGTGCCACAGTCTGGATGGGTCCATATGGAAGTATTTAACTGTAGGTCTCTCTCTGGGCTTCCTGTGATGTCTTTCTAGTCCTACAATCAAACACACTTTTCCCTCATTGTAGGGATTGTGTGTTTATCTGTGTGTGTTTGTATAGCTGTTAGTTCAAAATATTTCAGAAATCATGGGAGCTGTGTATCAAGACATCAGAGTGGTGGTTTGGACCTGAAGAAACCGATCATATATGTTTTATTGCTGGGAGCGTGATACGGAGGCATGCAGGAGTTTTGAAGGATGCAAAGCCTACTCGATAATGTTGGAAAAACACACAGGGTGAAGGGAGCAAAACCTGGTACAGTCTTGTCCATACTGTTTATTGGGAGTGATCTTTGATGCATGTTAGTAGGCACAAATCTTGTCCTGGCCTTAATTCAAAGACTGCAAGTTGCAATGGACCAAAACTCTGCCAGGGACCAATATTAAGAAGTGAGCAGTATGGGCAGTCCCTGGTCTGTCCCTGGCAGTACTTGATCCCTCTCCCTCATTCTCTTGCATTTAACAAAATACATGTAGACAGTATGTTCATTTCTCAAAAAGCTGGTTTTTACCAGCATTTTGAGTTGAACTGGAAATGGGAATGTAGTTTGAATATCTGTTAAAACGGGGAGTTACCTGATGATCTTATAAGGTTTAGTTGCTAAGTACGATAGGGAGGTAAGTCACAACCTTTAGTGATTGCAACACAATTTTAATGCCAAAGAGAGCTACCTTTTAAACTAAGACAGTCATCTTCTTCATTGTGGAGTCTGAGATGGCAAAAACAATTTATTCACTGGCAAGAATTTTTTCCCATCAAAAACTGGAAATTGGCAACAATAATCTGATTCTCCTAGACTTTTCTTTGGAGAATTAGGAAGTTTATGAGAAAAGGTAGCAAAAAGTATCGTTCTTTATCTTAAAAAAAAAAAAAAAAAATTAATAACCTCTGGCATTGATCCCTGTTTATTAAAAAAAAATACATTTTAAATATTGCAATTATTTTACAATAATTTTGCTGTTGCTTTTGAGAGCCTTCAAATATGGTTTGGTTTATTGTAGTAGCTGTGGAATTATTTATCCCCAAAGCTACTAGAAACTATAAGAGAACCTCCCTGCAGGTCAGCATTTCGTGTCAAAGAAATTTAACCAATAGTTCTGTGAGGACAAACATTGCTGTCTGTCTGCAGAAAATTCATTGGCTATCTCCTTATTCATAAATAAAGATGAGAAGGTTGTTCACTTTCTGGGAAGTGTTGTACAAAATCTATACATAGAGTTAAATTCTCCTATTCCCCGCAAACTTAAAAACTGCCTGTTGGGAAAAGTTTCTAGTCCACGAAACCAACTGAACCATGCTGAAGCACTGCCAGAGAACTCTCAGTGGTCCAGGCCAAAATTATGCTAGGAAATATGCCAGTGATTTAACACTAGGGGTGATTATGGGCTGGGACCTGGGGCTCTGCTCATCTACTATTTTGTTTACTAGTATATGCATGTGGGAAAAGAGGTGGGCTAAAGTACTAAGGATTAATCCTCCTGGAAAGACCCAGTCTTAAGATCTCCAAGAACGTTTGAGAACTGAGAAGAATGCTCATGCTCACCGAAACACTTTTAATTGGTAATAATGAAGGAATGAAAATAGACTGGATCACAAAGTAAAGAAAAAGTATGCAAAAGATAAAACAAAGTAAAAAGTGATAGAAGACCAAAGAGGATGGAAAATTTTATAGATGGATAATACATCTATTATAAAGTTTCCATTGCACTCTTCTGACAGACAGTATACATAAAACATACTTTTCCCAAGTGAAAAAGTGAAATTCAGAATATCCTTATTTGATGTTTTTTCAGTATATCTAGCTATAAAAACATCAAATGAAGTTAATGCTTCATTTGATGTTTTTAACATTACAGCAATCACTAAGAAATGTTACATCAAGCTTTATTCATTTCATTACTTTATTAATTTATAAAGGGCCCATTTCATGACAGAATCTGTGAGGCTGAATGAAAAAAAAAAAAAAAAAAGAGCCAAAGTGAGGTCAATGCCTAAATAGACCACTTGGGAAAAAAAAAAAAAAAAAAAAAAAAAAAGAGATTAAAGAAGAACTTCTAAACAGGAAGCCTTTTTTTTTTTTTTTAAGTGGAAGAGCAAAACTAAATATTGTTGAGTGATTCACACTAAGAAAGCTTACACTACTACAAAACATCTTTAAAGTATCCAGAGGGAATTGTAGTCATTCTCCAAATCAAATTTGTCTGAAATGTGCAGAAACTTAGGTAGAAGATCTCTGGGTCAAAAAAGCAAAAAAGGCAAAAAACAAAAAAAAAAGGCTGACATTTCTACTCTTTTTGAGAAAGAAAGCCAATTGTTCAAATACCACAAAGAAAAATTCTTATGAAACATCCAGAAATAAGTACTTTTATATTCACATACACCTATGTGTGTATTCACATACGCTTACTACCACATAGACACACATGTTGAGATAAATTATGCTAAAGGACCCAGTGATACTGATATGCCAAGCGCTCAAAAATGTTGAAACTCAAGCTAAGACAAACTGTGCCCTCTTTTCAATCTGAAGCCTTATACTCATCCATTATGATACAATCTTTAAATAGGAATTCTGAAGACAAACTTCTGAATGTTTCCTTTTTCTATTCCCCCACCCTAACACCCTGTTTTGTACCCACAATACGTCCAGCAATGCTGTTTGAGGGGTCCTGTGTAATTAAGGACTGCATCCTGCGGGTGCCCTAGGTCACCAAAGGAGGTCAGACAGGCAGACAGCCAGGTGAGGTGAGCTGGTAAGGAGGTGGCAGTGAGCTGGTATGGGAAAAAGCATACTGCAGTGCTGTAAAATGTGCGGAGCCTTTGTATTAAGCTGAGTGTAGACTTTGGCAGTAAAGACTTACTGGCCACGAGATGACAATTCCACAAATGACATCACAACATCTGAAATGGGGAGAAAAGAATTCTTTTGAAGAAAGCTTGAAGTCTGCCCAGATAAAAACGTCTGCCAGCCAGCCAGCTGTTTGGCTGATTTAACTTATGTGTATGTATAAGTATATATTTATTGATGCATATAATTCAGCACAATGCAGTACTGAAAATACTTTCACACATAACTAGGTGGTTAGAGACAGCAAATGAAGAAAAATTCCTCACTTGCACTTATTAAATGTCGAAGTGATCATAAAAGCATTAAAGGAAGGATTATGCTAAAATGATACCTTTACAGGCATAGCCATCTGAAAAACACCAGTACTGATATAATCTAACACTTAAAGTTATAGTTGTACACTTAAAAACAGCCATGCACAAAGTAGTTCGTCTGACATTTTTCTCAGAACAGTGTGATTGTAAAAACATCATTTTAAGATATCCCTACCTTTCACGGTTTTTCTCTTAAATCATGATCTTAAAAACATCAAATAAGGGATAATTCTTCATTTGCAGATATTACAAATTGCTACAAGTGTAAAAATGTCATTTAAGGATGATTCTTTTTTTGACCTTCTTTATAAAAATCTGTGCTGTTTTCCCTTCTTTAAAAACATCATGCAAAAGCTCTTTTAAAGAAACTTCAAAGTTCTTAAATTCTCAATCAAATTCCAGTGTGCACCAAGGTTTCAAAAGAGGCCATCTGTTTTGTATACCTCATTTTTAAGGTCCTTGCTGAAAACTGTTAGAGAAATGCCTGTCAAACTGAACTCCCATCCCTGAAAACTAAATATCATTAACATGTTTCAACAAGGGCCTCCTAAAATAGAAGGTGTTGAAGTCGCCTGATAATTTTGAAAATCTCAATCTTAGGCAGAAACCACTGGGAGGAAGGTCCAGTGTCTGTGCTGGGAAATGAAAATGTTGAATCCCTACTTTCAGAGCTGTTCGTGGTTCACTCCAGCCCCTGTGCTGCAAAGCAGGAAGGGGAACCCAGAGAGAGAATGAGACTCCATCCTCCGTCCGAGTGCTACGTTGGCCAGTTGCAAGCAGAACCAAGCATATATTAGAAGCCCTTCTATGCTGCTAGCTGCAACCCTCTGGGTAGACATTCATTAAAAGGCAGGCAAAAAGGCTGGAAACACAGTGCCTAAAAGTATCTTCATGGAGAGAACCAGTGTCATAACGTGCCAAGGGCCCTGGGGTCGCGCAAGCTGTCTTTCAGGGCAATTGGTGGCAAAATGGCCATTTAACACAGTTTGTGCTTACAGTACAAACTGTAAGTGGGGCCAAATGGAGGCTCATCCATCTGGCTTACTGATAAACACAGATGTTTGATATTTTCTTCGCATATGTGCAGCCACTCGGGCATCAAAAGTGAAATTTATTTAATTAGGAATTTTTAATTCGTGGCTTTTTCTCTCCTCATGTAACTTATCTGTTCATATTTCTATAGTAGCACTAATTAATGCTTTGGAAAATTATAATAGGTTTTCTATAGAGTTACATTTTACAGCCACATGAATACCAAAACAACTTAGGATGATTCATGTTCTAACACTGAATTCTAAGGACAATAACAGTGATTTGTCACTTTTGACAAAGTGTGACCAAACATATAGGACATATAGTTCATCAGAATTTGAATAAATGCCATCACAAACTTTGCTCAATTAAAACTACAGCACTAATCAACTTAACACTTATTCATATAACTCTTATTCAAATCAAATTATGACAGTGCTGATGACATGTTTTAAGAAATCATTGCAAATAAATAAATAAATAAAAGGTTTATCCTGATTCTGCTTATGATGTACACTGAGGTGTTCCAAGAATGATTTTCTACAAATTGCACAGTTTTCTGTCAACATACTTCTAGAGAACATCAAAGCTATCTCTGAGAAGTTATATTGGAAGTTGCTAAAATGCAGCTTGAAACGACTTGCTTTATTAAGCACCTCTCTGAAGCCCAATCTGACTTAACTCTCTGTTGGTTCTTTCTTTGTTGGTACATTGAGATTGAGAAGCACACCTTGACAGGCATATCTTAAATGAAGGGAAATGTCCAATTGTGTAAGTGGATAAACTGAATTACTGAAGAAGAGAAAAAGCACAAAGGGGTGGAGCATTTTGGACAGAGCAGAGGAAAACAGAGACTTGGTGCCCAGAATAGAAAGAGAAGTATAAGTGTTGTAAATGAAAAGAAAAATGCCTACTCAAACTCAGCACAGAAAGCCATCCACTGCCCTCAAGTGGTGGAGCCATAGCTTCTAAGGCTGAAGGCATGTTTGACTGTAATACAGACAGAAGCAGAGAGGAAAGACAGAAAGAAAAGTGGAGGATGGAGAATTCTGTGCTCTTTCACATCCCTTACCCGTGCTGTTTTCAGAAATACCGGTGAATAGTAACTGTGTGGGATTTTGGGTAACTTCTAAGTCTAAATGAATTTTCATGTTGAAAAGCCCTACTTAATTTCTTACTTTATTGATTTAAAGGTGTTTTTTGAGGGTGGCAAGACTTACTCAAAACTAAAAGAACAGTTTGCTAAGCTAAGGCCTAGAACCAACAGTGTTTATTTGAAATGCAAATGAAGACTTGCCACCCAGGAATGTATGTTACATTTGTCATTTGTCTCTAATCAGAAGTCCCTATGAATAATGTAGTTTGATACCAATAGCCTCATTAAGCAAGATTTCCCTTAATACCCTTTCTGATTGTAATCTCTTCATTATATTTCCTTTTCTCATTGCTCCTGGCCCTACTCATCATTATCGATATGCTCAGGTCTTCAGTAGTGTTACTAATATGTATTTTACATTGAATAGACCATTTTAGATGGGAATTAATAGTGTCAATGCCCAGGTGCTCTTTAACGGTAAGACTTTCTTATCCTGACAATATTTTATTAGGAACAGTAGGTATTCTGCCTCTCATGGCTAGAGTTCACTAGGTTGGGTCACAAGTGAAAATGAGTTTGATGGTTTCATCCTAGTCCCCATTTGAGCACATCTGCACCATTTCACATGATTGGCAGTTTCTGCTTAAAAGAGCTTTGGGACTGAAATAGTGGAGCAGTGGTGGGTCAAGACTGAGGTGCATTGGCTGAGCTATGCAAGAGATGTTTGCACAATATCTTCCTGAGCATTTGTCACAGACCAGGACACCTTATTCATAAACACTAAATATGCATACAAATTGAAGAGAAGAAACAGTGGTTACCATAAATCCTGTACTCTGTCCTGATTTACTGTAAATATAATGCACCCCCTAAAAATCTGGGGGTATGTTTTAGGAAAATAGCAGGTTATGCTGTGGGAAATGCCAGTGTCCCAAAGGCAGTGAGTAACAAGAGGTTTCCATTTCAGTTAGGGATCAGGTTCCATTTATTTTCCTCTTTCATAACCACAGTAGGCGTAAAATGTAGAGTTGATCCAAAGATTCCTCCAGAAAGTGCTGCTGCCAGTTACCAATTTTCAATAAATCACCATTAAATTGTCCCATAATTTTTCTGCCCTTCCTTTCCCAGCGTGCTGATTACTATGATATGTTTTCTGTGATTAGAGGAAGAGTTGATCTTTGAAGACCTTAAAGCCTAAGTTGAGGGGGCCCTCTTGAAATGTAAAGAGAAACTCCATTTTCATGGGGTGAAAAAAAAGTGGGCCTCTAGTTTTTTTCCCTCTCTCTGAGATAGGCTTTAAATATGTGTTGATATAAGCTGACAAGCAGGGTGAAAAGGGACAGGCAGCTAAACTCCACCTTGGCACGGAGAAGAATATAGGGACATCCAGAGAGCTCACCTACAAGGTGCAGCTTTTTTTTTTTTTTTTTTAGTGCAAAATGGGCCTTGGATTCTCAAAAAGTCATGTTGCTGCCCCTACCTAATGTCATTCAAGATTTGTGGTAACTCTAAGCCAGAATAAGTTACAATCATGGAAAGAGTCAGCAAAAATGTGTATTGCAAGTACATCCAAAAGCACATCAATATTTCCGCACAAAAAGTGGCCATGATTCTTAAAAATCTACCACTCAGCCTACCAAATCCCACTTTCCCCCAGCTAGAATGAAGTGTTTTCAAGACTCAACTGTCTCAACACCAAGTTCAGTGAACAAGCAGAGGAAAACTAAAAATAAATAAAAATATTTTAGTATCCCAGAAACAAACAGGCTTTCTTTCAGACCTGTGGCTAGATTAGGTAATGTATTTTCCCTAGACCTTCTCAGCTGGTCACTCAGGGGAAATTTCACCAAGCCTCCTTGCGACTCCCTCCACATGTGCCCATTCCCAGCCAGCAGTTCTCAGGACTTTATAGTTTACCCCAAAGTAGGATCAGAAGAGCCATTCAAATGGCATGCATTGAGTCTAGGCAGAGAGGCATCATGCGCTGAGGAGAACCACTCCATATGCATAAATGAAACCAATGGAGGTGTAAAGAGAAAGAAGCTGAAGGACAGCATGGAGTGCTGTCCCTATCAGCTGGGGTGCTCATGATGCACTTGAGGGGCACAGGTGAGTACCTGAACTGAGTACCTGAACTGAATTTCTTGATAGATATTGCAATGACAATTTTAATCAAAATATTGAGATTTTTCAGCAAAACCACTTTGCTGGGCAGTCAGTATTTTCACAGATCCTGAAAAAAAAATAAAAAAAGTATCACCTGTATTGACATTTGAAGGGGACATATTAGAGGGAGAATATTTTCCTCATTTTTCTGACTGGTTCCAGCATCATACCCTCAAGAGATTTTTTTGATATATGATAAGGTAACGTTTATTGTTGCCTGAGTGTTTGATTTTATCACTGCAAAATAATTTACTAAGTTAGGAAGGATGGCTACAGTTCACATCACTACTGATTATGCAGCATTTTGGAAGATTGGCCTATTCTCCTTCCAGTAAACATCTGTATTTTACATTATCTTTAATGGAACTTAAATTTGTGCATCAAGTGGAGAAGAAAGCCTTCTGGGTGGTTATAGATACATGACCTTGAGCCTGGTGGCTCACAATGCAATCTACATGCAGGAATATTAGATAGTATCTGTCAGCATCTGTCGGATCTGATTGTTTAAACATTACTTTGTCACCCCCCCATACACATGCATTTTACCCAATTTAAAATTAAATATTAAACTGACCTTCTAAAAAGGAACTACTGTAAAATTTAAATAAACTTTATTGTGCTTCTTTTTACAATTAAAATATTACAATGAGAAAAATTAATCTCTGGAGTAACTTAACTGGATTCCTGGGCACTGTGTCATAGACAATTTCTACCAGAATAATTAGAATTTGCAGACCAGATTTCTCTCCATTCAAATATAATAAGTAATCACCTTGAGCCAACTCTCCTGTCTGTCATATCAGTACAATTCCTATTGCAATAACTGCAGTGGAAGTTGCATCAAAGTAGCAGAAGAATATTTCACATATAGAACATAGATAGATAGTTCTTTGTAAGGTGATGATGTTTACCATTGCAGAACTCAAAAAAAAAAAAAAAAAAAAAAAAAAGTAGTCGGTCAGTTGTGAGTGATACTGTCAACAGGAGAGGGAAACATGCATGTTTTGACATTTTAGTAGCATGCTAATTAAAAGAACTTCTCAATTCTTCAGACTTGTGTTGTTGCTGTTTTTTTTCTGGGAATGACCCAGTGTCTTCCATTAACTGTTTGCTTGTCTCAGGAAGGCTCATCAGTACTCCCACCAGCAGCACACAATGACCACGCTGTTAGTGCCCCAACTAGTGAATCCTTAGAGAGATGACAAGGATCTGCTATGGATATGGCTTGGCTGGAGCGGGTCTTCGGCAGGGCCCTGCAGACAGACGCAAGCTCAGTGGCCAGTCCCACAGCACAGGGAGGGAACCACTTTGCTTCGCAGTGCTGCTGCCATCACTGCTCCTACAGGTGCTAACATGGTTGATCAAGTGACTAATTAAATAATAAATCTAGCCTGAGCAAATAGTTTATGATGAATAATTTAGTGGACAAATATCCTCTTCCCTTTTCTTTTCTGAATTGTCCATGACTGATTCACAATTATCTTGACATTTATATGTTATTTAAAAAAATATATGCTGGGTAGTTTCTGCAAATAATCATATTCTAGGTTCCTGAAAAATATAATTTTTCATAAAACTGATTTTGTAAATAGCTCATGGTTAGTGCTTTTCCCCCTGCATGGGTTAACGCACATATAGTCAGGTATACAACGTTAACAGTCTTTAATGTGGATATAACATTTCCTTTTTGTCTATCAACTCTTGCTAATAATTTCATTCACTGAAATACAAAAGAGGCTTGAAATTAACACAGGGCTTTGAGTGTTTTTTTCTGGGTTTAATTTTTTTTTTTACACAGTAAAGTTGGCAGAATATTTTTATGAGATGTCCATCATAATCTGTTAACTAATCAAAACTAAAACATATTTAAAAGTTGCATTCATTATTTTGTAAGAAAGCATGATTTATTACTTATGTAATGATTTTGATTTTATAACTTGTTAATCTTTGGTCATAGAGTTCCTCCTCTTTTTTACCTACTACATGCCTTGAGAGATGAGGGTGTCATAGAATATTTATTAACATTATCCAGATTTGTTTGAGACTGTATGGCTCACCAAGTTATTGAGGAATTCTAACTAATAAATTTTATTTCCATGAGCACATAATGTTAGTGCTTATGTCTATTCCAGCTCTAATTCTCCCTGATTACCCCATGGAAAAGTTTGGTCTTGTTTAGGCTGGTTGTCGTGATAGATCCGAAAGCAACCATCATCTGAAAAAAAATTCCGTAATCAGTAAAATACACTTCTATCATCTACATGAGTTTATTTAACATTCTGCTTAATTTAAAAAGCATGTCCCATCTGTGTGCACTGGGTCTCCTACTCAGAGAGAGGAAATACAACAGCATAGACACCAGAATGCAACAGCAATGCTTGCAAATCATTATGCACATTCATGAAACACAGTGCATGTATAAAAAGTACAATTTTATACATCTCAAGGTGTTTGTGAGTAGGCATTTAATACCAACATTTAGAGCAGTAATTTAATCTGTCACCCTGCAACGAGCTCTGCTTAGGCAGGCAGGATCCAACGGGGCTCCACAGGAGCCCCTTCCTGTTAAACTCATAGCAGGATCAGGCCATAGATTTTAACAACCTGGGATAGAGCCTGTGTCTTTTATGTTTTGTAACTACTTTGTAGATTTTGACTACTAGAGGAAATAAATATTAAATGACTGTGCATGTGCAGCACCTATAGAAGAGAGACAAGGACTATCTGGTCTGTATATAATAGCTGTACTCAGACACACAAAGAGTGTATAGAGGGTTTTGTTACAATATTCGCGTTGTACCCTGAAGGAAAAAAAAAGAGTTATTGAAATCCAGACATTCTGAGTTATAGAACTGAAAAACAAGCTGGTGTTATGACAGTTTTGAAATGGGTCTGCTTTTGCCAGCCAGTTATGTGCTTTAAAGGGCCTTTAGCTGATTTATGCAGTTCTTGTCCTGAAACTGCTGTATTGTATTACTTCAATATTTTATTCCTAACCATTTAAAGAAGGTTTGATCTTACATCAATAGTACTCCAAAAATATTAAAATCAAAGAGATTTTTTTCAAAGAATTTATGCAAAACAAACCCTATATTCTTTCCTGATCTTGAAGATTTTTTTTATTTTTTTTTTGAAAGGAAAAATTAGTTTTGTAGAACAAACTCCAGATAGTTATGGTGACTGCTGAATATGCTGAGAGCTTAGAAGTAAAAAAAAAAACACCTTACTTTAAATGTAAACTGTTGAATTCTTGGAGCTTTCGTGACAAAATAGCTTCTGGTCACAGACAAAAAGCAAAAAAAAAAAAAGGGATTAGCAGAATTTAGCATTATTTTTTAATGCATTCATGTTAACTGACACTACTTGGAGCGAGTAAACAGAAAGCTTTTCTCTGCAGTGGGACCCTTAAAAGTACACTTTAATATTTTTGACTAGGTATATGTCTCAGTTCTTTTCTTCTCTTTACTTAGCTGTGTGTTGCACAAGACTTTTATGAGTTCAATATGTACAGTATCTGTTGACACTTCGTATATAAACAAAAATGATTTGGTTTAGAAGCAGGGGAATTAAAGTATGCATAATGAAAAACAATTGTTCTAAAATGCTGTCAATTTGGATTGTGGAAAGAATTTCAAGGATTGATCCTGCAAAATGCAGAGAAGCTTCAATTTTTATCAACATCCCTGCTTCATTACAGAAGCAACTCTTAGATGAAATAACACTTACAGTTTTTTAAATATATTTTTGAATTTCCAATTATGAGACTCTTTCATGATGCAGAGAAATCCTATTATTTCTTTGCTCAGCTTTGGAGAAGATAAAATAGAGCTGATAGGACGTTTTTAATTACCAATAAATGAAGCTGAAGTACAATAGTAGTTTTCCTACATGTTTGGATCCCCCAGTGTGTGTCATACATGATCATCTGATTTTTTTTCCAGCCTGTTTATTCATATATATTATGTCTGCATCAATTCAGTACAATTCTTACAGTGAAGGTGCTTAACTTACAACAAAGTTCTCACTCATTGATACATTATTGCTCTGAATATATGGAAGTAGAAAAATCACTTAGATGAACATAGCCTACAGGATAACTCATTTCTCTCCATTAATAGTTTATGAATCTTCCATAGCCCTCTGTAACAATAAAATGCACGTAATTTGCAATGGAGATACTTAGTTTGAATAAATTGTTATGGCAGATGAGATCCATACTCTCAAACCAAATATTCCTTTTGGTTGTCTTGAAACACGAGCTTGAGGCCTTCTTAATTCAGTATCCACGGTTCAATGAAAACTATGCAATGTTCTTCATGGGACTGCTCTAAATGGGGCACAGATGGTCCCTTCTCCTGCCGCTGCTCAAGCAAATTGTTCTACAACTCTCCTTTCCTGGGGCAGTAAATGTTGTCATAGTTAAGGCTAATGGAAATTCACACCTCTTCGACTACTGCACAACGATGACTGTCCTTGGATATAGTCATTAGTTACCCTTGAATCTTACTTCCAGATGTTTGCTTGTATTAAAAGGTTACACACACTTAAAGCAAACAAAAACACAAATAAACAAATAAACAAATCCACACTCAATGATTCTGTGGTCTTGTCATATGACCCTGAGAGATGAAGACTTATAATGATCAAGATATCTTTCCTCTGTGAATTTCAGGATATTTAAAATGAAATCTTTTGGAAAGGCAGACGCTACATACGAAATTAAAACCCATATTATCTAAATCTATTCACAATCATTGTGTTTAACAATTGCACTCAGATCTTTGTGTCAAGGAAAAAAAAAGATAAATATGGACATATAGAGAGTAAATGAGAAGAATAAAACAATAGCAAAGCCAAGAAATGTGCTTAAAATTGACAACTGTCAATTTTAAAAGATTGCTCCACTTAGCAAGAATGAAATATGATGATATTTTTATAATATAAAAATGTCAGACCCTTGAAAGCATTTCATAATGGCAAATACCTGCATGTATTCTTCTATCTATTTGCAAGTGGCAAAAACAATACGCTTAACAATATCAAAAGCCAGTAGGGGAATTGGAGCTAGAACCCAGAGCTCTTAGCACTTTGGTCCTCATTTTCAGAGTGGGCTCAGGGGAGACCTATGTAGACTGAGGCCCCCAGCTTGAGTATTTTCTGTCTTCCGTCCCAAAAGCAGCTTGAGTGGGAGTCAATGCATCCACATTCTACTAGGGTGCAGTTATGATCCAAATATTTCTTGCAGAACTGAGTGTAGCACATTTTGCTCCACGCGTGTCTATTACGGACTTGCTATCTTAACAAGAGGATTTGAGCTTGTGTGAAGATGTGCATCTGGTTCCTCCCCATGTGGAAAGACACAGGATTCTGGTGTAGGCCACCTAAAATAGGTATGAAGTTTTATAGAGTGGATGGTTGAAGGTCATTTTCTTGAAAAACACGTGTTAAATTCCTGCCTAGTAGGACATATCTGAGAATGATATACCTTGAATGGATGTACATGTACTGCATACTTCCAGTGTGCACATGCATGTCTGTGCCTATGTAAAATTTCCTTTCATCTATCCCACTCAGCTCATTTAGTTGCATAAACTACAGAGAAGAGATTACATCAGTCATCAAGAAGCATCTGTGAGGTGTGCAGTATCCTCAGCTCATGGTGAAATTAAGAAATAAGGATACCTGTGCCTTCAGACATTCTTAAGTATTTTGTAGTCTGGGAAAAATGGATAAGATCCCAGTTTATAGATCAGAATAATAGGTCTCTACTGTTTCTCAGATAAACTTCAAAGTTTTTTTGGTTGATGCCCCATGCCTGTCAGTATTCAAGAGGCATTTGGACAATGACCTCATAAATATGCTTTAACTTTTGGTTAGCCCTGAAGAGGTCAGACAGTTGGACCAGATGATTTCTGAAGGTCCCTTCCAACTGAACAATTCTATCCTATTCTGTTCCCATCTGCTGGGTGTCTTGACTGCAGCTTTCCAGCAATCTCTGCTAATGAATCCTGGCAATCTCCAGTTCCTGCTCCTGCCCATTCCCAGCTCCAGATCATTTGTTCTTTGCTGCTGCACTCTTCTCTCCCTGTTCACCCTGAAGTTACCAAATTTATTTCTTTTTTATGACTACTGACTGGTTATTGACTATGGTTTCATTTAGCCCTTAGTTTGAGATAACCCTTCATAACTCAGGTGCTTGTCTTTATTCTGCCGTTAGTATAGCTCCTTTCTGTAGCACTTGGGGCCTGGCAACCCACATCCTGGTTATTTCCTTTAACATCAGCCAATGTTCTCCACATCCACTGAGGAAGGACCAAGGACCACTTTCACTTCATTTTCACAAAAAAATATCTAGAACAGATATGACGAATTTTTTTTTTCAAGCATAAAAATAGATAATTGGTAGAATTAAATCCCTGTCACAAAGGTTTCTAGGACAGAGTATGCAAAGGTCTAAGTCCAGTTACTGTAGGTCTTCCCTCAAAGCAGAGAAATGTACCACCCGTCTTCTAGAGGTCACCTGCTTCCCAACATTTCAGTGATTATCTTCAATATATCAAATTGAACCCCTTGAATCCAAATTGTACCCTTTTGTACATGAGGGTACATCTTTCTACCTCATTAAGCATTAATGAAGAAGACAGACAGTGATGTATGAATGGTATCACAAAAATGCTCTGTCATCTAAAATTGAAGCAAATATGGTCTCTGACAAATAAACATACCCATAACGTTCCTATTTCTTTTCTGCACTGTAGCATTTTCCTCTTCTCGTATATTTATTAGGAAATCAGTTTTTATTATAATTTTCCACTCATCTCTATTTGGAGATGAAATATTATCTAGTAATTGTTAAGGTACAGGGAAAGGCATAGAAAAGAATCTGGGTGCTATACTGCACCATATCACTGCTCTACATGCAGGTCTACACATGCCCTTTCTGCTGACCCTTGAATCTTTCTGAATCTGAGTCAGCTATGATCTGGAAGCTGTGTAGCTGTGTTTGCATTCAACCTGAACTAACATGCCCTTCTCTCAGTGTCATGCTAACTCAACATGCCTTCCAGAACAAAGCTAGTTTGTATTGTTTGGCCACAATGGTGTGCCAATGGAGTTGTTTTTTACATCTAATCACAGAAATGTGCCCTGAAACACAAGTCACTGAATTTTGATACCTCACAGGTTTTGGAATACCTCGAGGCAATTTGAGCCTGACTACCAGAATGTTGATCACCCAACACCCAAGCAGTGTCAAATGAAACAGAAAAGTCTGGTCTGCAGCACTCCATCCTGTCAGATTCCATGTATATGCAGAGCAAACAATACATATCTTAATGAAATAAGGTTAATTAAAGTTTATAAAATATGCTGAAATAATCAAATGGATAGCACTGCACATGTATTGTACTTTCATAATGAAGTATTATTAGAAAATTATCATGATTTCTATATACACATTTCTGTTTTTTCCCTTTCTCAGAAACAAAGAAAATGGAACCTCTTTTCATTTATATCTTCTGTTTTACTCATCTGAGTTATTCATAATTCTGAACAGGATCCACAATAATAATTTTGCTATCTCCCAGCTGATTATATTAGAAAGGAGTCTTTTTTTCCCCTTAATTGCATATACACACAGTGTATAAACAATTCTGTCTACACTCTTCATTTAATTAAAAACACAGTATGCAAAGTATGGATAAACATTTCCCCAAAAGCCAGAAGTCTTTGCTTTCATAGGCAGAATGGGACCCAGGCTTCAGGTCTATAAAACTTCAGTTTTTCAAAACAATATCATTTGGCTTCAGCCACAGAAATATTCCTGATACAAAAGGGAAAACAAAAGCAAAGACAACCCCACTCCTGTTACATAACAATCTAGATAAAACTGGAAAGATAAATATTCATAGCCCAAAATGGAAGCAACTCTGGCAGGTTCTCTCTGGTCCCCTAAGGTGAGATGGTAGCCACAAGCAGGGAGATGCTGATGGCTATACTGCCCAATACCCGTGTGATTAGAGGACACATGGCATCCTGCAGGATTAGCTGTAACGTACTGTACTGTGCTTTTTGTTCATCAGACAGCAGCTGCTAAGAGATGTAGCCTTCAAAAGCACACAGCTGACCCCACCTGTTATCTTTCACATCTACATGTACTTTATTGTCTAGGCATGCTGCATCTTTGCTGTAGTTTATGATTTGTCTATTCCAGACTCCAAGTAGAATGCTTTGCACTCATTTTTGATTGGATCTGCAAGGAAATTTTACATGGGATTTTATAAACAAAATGCAAAAGTACCAAAAATGTGGTTGTGCATAAAGGAGAAATGACAATTTTTTTTCATCACAGTTCGTTCTTTCCGTATTTGAGAACAGTACGTTACAATTCTGTGGAGACAATTCACTGAATTATCTGTAACTTCTTTCTCCATAGTTTATCTTCACTTGTGTTTACTATAGCAGTTCACAGGTTTAGAGGTTTGTTTAGTATGCAAAGTATTTTGATGTGGGGTAATTAAATAATTCATACAAATATATGTAACATTTTATGACAATCCTAAAATTAAATATGATCACTGCTAAAAGATGTAATGCAGAAGCATAAAATATGTATGAAATTATGTAAATACACTGGAAAAAGTCTTCCAGCTAAACTTGTCTACCAGTTTTCTGAAGGCTTGCCAAACTTGAAATAAAAGCCACATTGAGCAGAATGTTTAGACATCTGGATACCTTTCCTTTAAATTCCAGGAAAATATTCTGCATCCAGTTTGAACTATAGCTACCTAAGTCGCTATTTCCACTACAGTCAAAATAGTTATTCTTTGTAATTTCCTGTTTGTCATATTACTTCTCTTCAACCAGCTGATCAAAGATACTCTCAATACTTTTGTAACTGTTTTGCCTGCCTAATTTTCTAGTTAGTGTTTTAACAGGCGCAAGATTGCAGCCAACTTTTTTTCTTTGACCCTTTCAGGCTTTCAATCTTCAGACATTGGATTTCATTCCACTCCTAGTGCTCTACAATTTATTAAAATGAATTGAACACTGCAAAAAATATTAACAAAGTTCACCAGTTCACCAAATTTAAAGTTGAAAATTATTTCTGCAGTCATGCTCATGTCACAGGAAATTCCTTGAATACTGCATCTATCTCAGGCAATTTTAACCAGTAATAAAACTAGGAAGCAGGTCTTATACCGCTATGTAGCACTTCTGTTTTAAAGGTGGTTTGTATGGGTTGGTGAAAAAAATAATGTAAAAATAATTAATTCAGCTTAATCACACTACAAGTACTTGATCTTATTGCATTTTCACTAAAAACCTTCCAGACTCAACTTAGGTGTTGTTAACCTTTACTTAATTTACATAAATAAAGCACAAAACAAGTGTGGTGGTTTGGTATTGTTACTACATGCAGAGTTTTCTCTAGTTTCTACACTTCTTAAAAATCAGAAATCACACCTAATCACATCAGTGAGACATAAGAGAAAGAATATGAAGATATATTTTGAAAACTAATTTTTACACCTCATACCTTGCTTTCCTACCTATCAGAACATCAGCAAGAAATTAACTACGAGTTCATCACTAAAATGATATACAGTTTGAAAAGACTATCGAAACTAATTATATTACCTCCCAGTGCCCCATGCAAGAATTTTCCCAATAGAATAGGTTCAGATTCTTGTTTCAGGACTTTTCCTTTCAGCAGATAATGTAAGTCTATCACAAAACTTGGGATATCCAGTGAAAATTTAATTCTAGATGGAAGCATCTCCTCAAAGAAGTAAAGATTGACAAATTTAGTAGTTTAAAATCACCTCTTATGCATCACTCTGAAAGGTGGAAACCAATATGGTGCATTATACTTAAAAGTGATTGCAGAAAAATATTTTTTAGTGCAAATCATATAGAAATAAAACTGCATCTCTCCCTTGAACCTGAAGGTCTATATCCAGAACTAAGTTTTTAAATGTTTTCACCCTAGTGGGCCTGTGTTTCTTGCTTTGAAACATATTTGAACTCTGCATACTAGCAAAGCAGATGTTAGTTATGCAGCTCAAGTCCGTCATAGTGAAAATATGCAGTATAGCCTCAGAAGCCCAAACTGATGATTGAGCACTATCTACGTGAGAAGTCATTTCGATATAAGAGGGGATTCTTTGGGCATACTCGTACTGTGCAAGCAGGGCCTTATTAGAGGTAGGTGATGAGTCTCTATTTCATTGTACAGGATGTGGTGAACAATTACGGAACTGTGTCCTGGAGTCCTTACATCTGCGTAATTCCAGTGTGTCCTAGTCCTCTGGGAACAACTTGCTTGGGTGAAGCACCACAGCAAAACGGACACATTTGTTCCAGTTTTGTTGACTCTTACCCAGACTGGGAATGACAGCATATTGCTCAGCATGGACATAATCTTTGCTAGAGAATTACTATCAACACTTCATGTACACTGTGCATTGCAGGACTAGTATTCAACATGTCACTGTAAGAAGTCACTTTACACTGAAAATACAACAGAGCAAAACACCCAGAGAATTTTGGACAGTAAGGTTCTCCTTGATGAGACACATGGCTTCTGATTGTCTTGATTCACTTACAAACAGGAGGAGCTGATATGTCATTTATTACATACATCACATTTGCAAATGTGATCTACAAGTCTTTATATAGCTGAGAACAAAGTATAACAGCAACTGTGCACAAACTTTCTTTTTAGTGTCTATTTAGAAATGTTTATCAGCTGATGGAAAAAATAAATTAGTTGTGGGTAAGAGAGTTGTCTGACCTGACAATTAAAATAGAAAATTGGGTCAGATGTGCAGCAAGTAAATTAATTACCTGAATATGACTAGCTGGCATTTGACAAAATAGTGTGTCATTTTGATAGGAAGCCCAATCCTGTCAACGAGGCTGAAGCAGCTTAAAAGAAAAGAAGAGAAGAAATAAATAAAAGTAAATGTAAAGACAAGCAGAGACAAGTAAAGCGGTAGGGGGAAATATGCTTAAGAGCACTACTGTTTTTCTCGTATGGTTTCCCTTTAGCATAAAGTAAGCAGAACGTATTGTGTAATCCTAATAGATTGGCAGTGACAAAAATATATATTACTTGTGGAAAAAAACATATTAATGCAAGATTTAATGCAGCTAAAATCACCTAATGTCAGGGTTCTTCTGGTAGCATTATCTGAGTCACATTGCATGTATGTGGAGCTTTTTTCATCTTGCTTTCCTGATTGGATATATTGGTTGAAGGGCATGGAGGGCATAGGGTGTACAAGAGGAATGAATTAAGATTTGAAATCTTAATCTTTGTCATTACTATGGAGTTAATTTTGCTGCCTACTCTATGTCTGTCAGGCTTGTCAGGGAAAATGTTTATTCCAATGCCATGAAATACAGTGGGTGCTGAAGTGTTCAATGCATCCTCACAGAAAGTTTTAAAACCACATCTGCATCTGGGGGTCATTGGTGGATTTTATTCTCACGGAAACAGATGAAAATGTTTTCATTTCACAGAGCAAGTGGCATGGGGCAGTGGGGGAGGGAGGAAAAATGACCTGCTTGAGGTCACAGTAGCAAGCTTAAATAATTTTATTTAAAACAAATTCAGGACATACCAAAACCTCTAAAACATAAAGTATCTGCCTGGTCCAAAGTAAGGCCACAATGCTTTGCTCCCATGGCCACTTATTTACTGATTATGGCATCTGGTGCTTTTCCTCCTTATTCTCTTCAAAGCCTAGAGGTATGTGCCTTCTTCTTTTCCAAATGCTGCTCAGCTTGAAAAGCAGCACAATTGATCCCTAAGAATTTCCACCACAAAATTTACTCAAGAGGAAAGGCCAGAAGATAAAGGGAGCAAAAGGGTTTTAAATCCTGGAAAAGCCAAGCTGTTCTTCAGAAGGTGCCTTCCATGCTGGCCCCCTGGGCACCCTGAATGGCAGCTTCAGCACCCAGAAAGGCAGCATCAAGCACCAGGATGCATTCCTGACAGCAGGACTTGGCTGATCTGGTACAGCACACACAGCCAGGAGAAACAACTATTGCCCGTGACTATGTGTGTGCTTCTGTTGAGAGGAGGGGTGGCAACTAGCTGTTTTTTTCCCCCTTTTTTTTTTTTAATCCTTTTCCATTATGTTTCAGAGATTTGTTCCAGACTAGTAGCCTATGGGCTGGGGAGATGAGAATTCAGTCAGATACAGAGCACACAAAAAGTGTGACAAATTGCAATGACAAGGTTGTGTTAGTAGCTTATGATGTAGTGAAATGAAATCCTGAAGCAGGGAATACAGACAGTGGTGTGCTATGTGCTATAGGCATCTAAGTTCAGAAAGAGTGGAGAGGAAGGTGGAAGAGAGGTAGGAGTACAGAGCCAGTAAAATCACCACTGCCATTACTGCCAGCCTGTAACAGACTACTCATCAACAAATTAAGTCATTTTTCTTGCACCCAATATCAAGGAGTAGAGTGATGCTGTTGGTATTTAAACATCATGAAATATGCTATTAGATACGCACAGCTGGGAGTAAAGAAATGCAATGTTTTGGTCAGAAGCCTTCAAGCCTGCTCATTTAACATTGTACTTCCATCTGTGTATGTGTTACAGAACTGGCTTGAACTTAATACTTCACACTGGAACATCCATGAGCTTTGAGGAAAATATTCACTTTTTAAAAGCTTTGTCTTTACCACCAGCCCATTTTGTTTTTCTGTATAATAATCTTGAAAGAATTTAGCATAATCCCTACAAAGAGATTGAGCCAGAGTCTCCATTTCCTCCTAGCTAGTAACCAAAATTATCCTGGCTATAACCACCATCGTGTCTGAGCATCTTATATGAGGACCTTCATAGATTTTATCCTTGCAGCAAGTAAGATGGAGAGGTACTGCTCTGATTTTACAGATGGGGAACTGAGATACGCAGTTGACTAAGAAGCGTGCCCAAAAGTTCACTCAGCCTGTGACTGATCTAAGTACAGGTGCCATGCTTCCTTCAGTGCTCCCTAATCCAAGCTAATTCTCCCAAATTTCCAGAATCTAAGGGAAAAAAATAGTTATAAGGGCCAAGCATTCTGTATCACTAGCACACTGCCCAGAAGACGCCATACAGTAATAATACAAGCTCCTGGCACTGACTGGTATTTATCTTCATATTTCCTTTGGCCCAAGAGTTCTTTCTGTGCTAAGTAGTGTATGAACACAAACAAAGGCAAGATCCCTACTTTCATGTGTACTTTCTTTGTCATTTGTTGATATCTAGTCTATATATTTCCCAACTCTTCCAGACTCCTCAAAAAAGAAGTCTTCATTTTTTTTTCATGAGCCAATCCCTAAGAGAATGATGGGTTTATTGAATTCCAATCTCTTTAATGTGAAAAAAGTTCTTTTTGCTATACTCTAAAGATATATCTGAGGCCTAACTTCCTGAGCTTTCACTCTTCACATTTGCTGTATTAATGACTAAATGATCATGCTTAACAGAGCAACATTTCCAGTGTTTAATGTCACCTCATATACATTTACTCTTCTTTTCAAAACTAAATGGAATAAGGAATCAGTATTTGTCTTTTGATAAACTGACATACATGTATGTCCCTGTAGAAAAGTAAAAACAAGATAGTAATGCCTCATACTCTTTCATAGCCTCTTCATTCTCCTTTCTGACTTTTCTTCCACTTCAGATAGTAAAGTATCCCTTGAAATTTTATATCAGTACTCAGTTTATTCTATTATCCCCTCAAATTTTCAAGTTTTAGTGTATTGCAGAATTTTGTTATATATGTGTATGTATATATATATATATGGCCATATGGAAATCTATAGAGGAAATTTTGGCATCTGAATAAAATGCAGCTTTGTTGTTTGAACTGTTTGGCACAAAGAATGTAGAATGTATTTTCTTGGCAATCAGGGAGGGGGCGGGTGTTGAGTTTCTGGCTTGAAGGAGCAGATGCACAAAGAACTCTTATCAAAAAGAATACCAGGACGTGACATGATTAGCTAAATAAGTACAGTCCTTGGGAGAAAAGGCCAGGTGATAGTGTGCTTTTTAATGTAGGAGAGGAAGGTTCTTACCACACAGGAATCAATAACTGGAAACTGAAGCCACACACATTCAAATCAGAAATCAGACATAGATGATAAACAGTGAGAATAATTAATTAATGAAACAAACTATTGAGGAAAGCAGTAGGTTCCCCATCTGGTCATCTTTACCAAATAAGACCAACTGCCTTTGGTTTCTTTAGAAATTAGTATACTTACACAAATTAGTATACTTACTAGAAGGGCAACTGAGTGGAAATTTGAGACAGATAAACTAAAGATTTCTTCCTGCAGATTGCAAAATCCCCATTAAAAAGATGCTGTACCCTTAGCTAACTGAAACAGTAATATTAACACAGGAAATTAAAGAGAAATCAAAGGTTTCCAGCACCAAAAAAAAAAAAAAAGGGGGGGGTGGGGGGAGCCTTTTTGTGTGACAATGCTAAAGGTTCCCATATCAGTAGCCATGATACTAAAAACAGAGGTTAGTAGGATTATCTCAGTCCATCATACACTCATCAGCCAAAGCTAATGGTTGAGCCTGAAATTAATCCTAACACAGAGAAAGTTAAAATGCAGATAGATTGCTAACAAGAATCATTATGGGTAGCCAAAGAAAGAGGATGTAAATTGCATTTCATCATTTCAGGTTTTAAACTGCTGGCACTAGTTTAGAGGAAAAAAAAAAAAAAATCCTCAATCCATGTGGAAGAGGTCTGTGTCATTTTAACTGTGTCAAAATTTTCTAAGTCAAATTATTGCTAAAAGCTCTTCTAAAATCAGCTCAGGTGCTTATGTTGGATCAAGGCTAAACAAATGAGTAAATGAAAGGTTGACATTTCTCTAGCATGAGATAGAACTCTAAGCTACAATAAACTTCCTCTAAGAAAGATAAAGATGCAGAATGACATCTGATTTACTCTGTTTTACTGTAGAACACACCTAACTAGGTCTGGAGGGAAAAAAAAGGGGATCAGAAAATGTAATCATAATGGTTCTAATCTTCATCACAGGTCTTCAATTGGAAGGAGAGTACAGGCAGCTAAACCAACTGTACGCTGTAAAAATCTGAGTGTACATGCACAAAACTGGGTTCGGACAATACAATGAAAGCCTTTATATTAATAGAGTGCTTGAGACAATATTATAAATGATTATCATAACAAACTTAAAATAATAATTAATTGTTAATGATGTGAAAGTTTATATGAAAATAAAACTATCTTTGTTTTTACCATGTAGGTGAGTATAAATGTGCCCCTATAAATGAGGTTATAACTGCACATTGTTGGCATATTTCTGATACAAATTTGAAAAGAGATATTTATAGTCACTACTTTGTACATCACTTAAAGAGGCCTTCGTACTGCCCGATTTACAAGTCAAATTTGGGTATTTTGTTCAGGTTAATTCCTTCTTGGAGGAAAAAAAAAAATGAGTACAGTTAAAGACATTCCTAATCCTCTTTTAATTTAAAGTATGTCAATTGTTAAACAAGAAAAGTCAGGGTTAGTTTGCCTTTGACTTTAATATGTTCTCCTGATGCTCCTGATGATTAGGAATTGTGAACATCAACTACACTGAGAAAGACTTGGGGGAGCAGTCTGTCCTGCAAAGTGCAATGTGAAAGCAGTTAATTTACTTGGGACTAGGAGAGAGATGTGGTAGAACTGGGCATATCTCAAGGCTGGTGACTAGTATGGGGTAAGGCAGGGATATTATAACTGATGGATGAGTATGCCAAGTTTGATGCACCATTGGAAATTGAATGAGATGTGAAGTTGGAAGAAGATGTTGTAAAAAGTTGGCTTGGTTGGACCTATACTAATATCAGGAGCTTAATTAATTTTCAAGAGGAAAGATTTGGTATTATTTACTTCAGCTCCTTTCCTGTGAACCCTCTATCTGCTTCTTAGATATCTCACTTCAATAAGCTGTATCTGTTGCATAAATCTTGAACAATGTCGAACATCAAGAGTACGTAGGTCTTTCGAGCTTTGTAAAAAGAAGTTTCTCCTTTGGCAAAACAGAGGTAAGCAAAATTTCTCCTTTTTTAGGTTTTATAAGAGACCTGGCCAGCATTATCTCAAAAAAATGATCCTGTGATAAAGTGGTGGGGTTTTTGTTTGTTTGTTTGTTTGTTTTTTTAATCAGGAAATCACTATTAAAGATGTAGAATCCAGACTTAATAGTATTATATATGAACTCTTTGACCACATCCTCTTTAATAAACAAACAAAACTTTTCCTTGTAATTTTGGTTCTAAACCTTAGCATCTATTCTTCCTCTCTTACTTTTTTACCCTACTATTTTGTCATCCTTATTGCCACTATAAAAGAGAGAGCTTGATCCGTGGACAGGTTCATTTTTACGCAGTTGTGGAATCCTGGTCACTTTCTGCTCTGTGTGAAAAAATAGATTTGTCCACAATAAATTTGTGGTTTCCAGGTATTAATCAATGCCTGCATACAATCTAATTTATTTCAGCTTTCCTCACAATTCAGCAGATAAAATAGTTAACAGTGAAGCAAATTTCACTGCTCAGTCTAGGTTTCCTTATGTGTAATGCAGGGAATAAGGCAATTTATTATGAATATAATTTACCTTTTAATGTAGGTGGCCTATATATTCCAGTAAATGTTTACCATTAACCTGCTCTAGTTAACCAGTAAAACACTGAATAGAAACAGCTCACTGTATACTTTTCATATAAATGACACTAAAGGACTCTTTTTCACTGGTCTACACAGTACCATAAGTTTTCAATAATGAAAACACGGAATGGATTCTATAAATGTGCCTCTAACATATAAAAGAATATATATTGCCTGAGAAGCTTGAACATACAGAGAAAATATTCTTCTAGAAAGTGATCAAATCTTTAAAAATTGGCCCACAGAGATGGAGCTGTATTTGCTTACAGTTCCTCCCATGAAAACCCATAAAAATGCAATAATAGCAAAGCTGTGAGAGTCTTTTGTTCCCCTCCCAGGCTTCTCAGTATTTCTTCACCCAGTCTGTGTCTCCATATTTTGGACATATGACCTGAGGAGGGAAGAAGGTGTCTGTCAGGATGGGGGCTGTATGGTGGGAAGCAGATTTGGAGACAAAGGCAAAGTTAAGGCAGCAGGATGCACCTGGGAAGAGCTCAAATTCAGGGATCTGCAGAAGCAACACAATGCCACAACCTCACTGCAATCTCAGAGCCATGTGTGCCAGGTGCAACCAGCTGGTGAGCCCATCAGCCGCATCTGGCAAAGGGCCAAAGCACTGCCCTGGGAATGCCTCTGTTGTCAGACATCTACAGCATGAGACCTGACAGACCTGCTCCTCCTGTGAGATGGTGCCGTTTTGTACTTGAGAGATTGATCTTGCACCCGCTGCTATCTGTATTCCTTCCTTCATTCATTCATTCATTTATGCATTTGCTGCCCTGGACTTCAGTGGAATCACAGTTGGGACATTAATTTCTCATCTGAGGCATTCAAACGGGGGCTCTTAAGTGTACCTACTTTTCCACTTTCGAGGTAAAACGTTCCTTTTTGAGAAACTGGGAATAAATACATCATCAGACAGAGGTGCACATGATAGGAATCCAGAAGAGTGGCAGTCTGTCTGCAAGCCTTTTCCCTCCCTCTTTACTGGCTAAGGGTGCCAAACTCAACAGCCAGTAAAAACAAGACATTAAAATGCTATCACTGACTTAGAAGTACTATCAAGCCCATGCAGCTCACTCTTTGCACAAGCTCATTTTCCACAGACAGGAAAATCAAAGAATCCAATAATAATGGAAAAATCATCTGGGAGAAGGGTAGGAAACGGAGGTACAAAAGAAAAGTAGGCCTTCTGCTAACAACCAGAGAGAAGCGAGAATCAGTTTTAAGTACTCACAGTCCCTTGGCAGAAACACAGTAGATGAGGCTAATTCCTCTCCCTGTGCACAATCCGTTTGGCATTCAGAGATACAAATGTCCATCATTCCAGGAAGAAACCTGAAATAACTTCTTCAACCAGAATTTTTAAAAGGTGAAATAGCTAGAATTCCCCTATGCCCTCTGCTGTCCCTGCCAGTCTTCTCAGTCAAAGTACCACCAAAGAAAACAACTGGTTTGCAGAACAGCCCACCTCTTTTTTTTTTATAAATCACGTGAGTGGGTAGATTGAGGCAGAGAGAAGAAGGTCTATTAGATTTCATGTGTCTTGCACCTCGTGGTAGAGTAAAGTGGTTGTGGAAAGCACAACAGCTCTGTTGCCTGCCTGAGGGTTCATCTACTCTGCTGCTTCAGAAATTGTTAATGGTTAACTCTAGCTGAAGAGACAGTCTGTAGATATATTTTCCCAGATTATTTGGGGATATATTAAACTTCTGGGTGTCCTGCTTATACTTGCTGAGGCCTGTGAGATTCTGCTTTCTTCACAAAGTACCAGCTGCAGCTTTGAACCCTACTGTTGTCTTGATGCCCAGAGTGACAATTGATTAGATCCTGAAGACAGCTAATGGTGCCCTATAAAAGGCAGTGCAGACCTAACTCTTACATCTCTTGGGCATGGGTGAGGTACCTGCAAAGATTTTAATCCTAATTTCCCAACTGAGAATCAAGAAAGAAACTTGGATACCCCCAAACCAAAATTCAGCATCCTACAAATCTCTGGTAAGAATGAAAATGTAATAGTGAACATTTACATCCATATCAAGCCGCTCGTTCTGAAATAACCATTTTTCTATACAGAGAGAGACAGGAATTGGTTAAATGAAATTAAATACAGCCACTTCTGCAATGGTGCACAGCAAATGTGTAACTTCACAATAGTTAAGGACAGGCGATAAGGAAGGATATTATGTCCAGCTGTAAATGTGTTCTCTGATTCATGAATATAGCTTAGTTTTGTTCCATTTATGTGGCCTTCATCTCCCTATCTGAGCAGCTGGCTTGTGATAGTGAAATTGTGCATTCACTTTTAACCACAAATGCACTTCAGTTTCAATCAGAAATGCACTTTATTTTTTCAACAAAAAATGAGAAAGCATTGACATCTTCAAAACACAGTTCATATGACAAAAAGGTTGCTTAATCATGTACTTTGTTGCAATAGCATTTTCATCTTTTAAAAGTTTCTGAGAAGAACCTGCTTTCATTTCTATTTAGGGTGCAAGAGCATATAAATCTGCATCCGTGCTGCTACTCAGGGTGAGGTCTGGAGCAGGAAGCACCTGCTTTTAACAGAAGTTTGAGCCGGAGATAAGAAGGTAAAGATCATCCTGGGCTTTAGCAGCTTTTATCCAATCAGAAGCAAGGATTTTCTTAGCCCATGATAATAATTATTATTTAAGCACGACAACCTCATATAATTTTGCTTCCTTGCGCTAAATCTTCCTTGGATCTTGTGATACAGCAGCTCCTGTATCTGGGTCGTTATTCATTGTTATACAGTATAATGCCACTGAAGGATTAAGATGATATTAGCAAATGCATTATGAAGCCACAAGTAATCAAGCTTAATGTAGAGTGAGATTTGGAAGTAGAAAGTATTCAGACTAAGATGTTAGCAGTGTGTTATGGAAATGGTTTAATCTCTAGTTATAAGTAGCTAATATATGCTGAATTTTAACATCAGTGTGCAACTTTGATTAGCATCTCCTAAATACATAATCCCCATAGCAATCCCACTAAAAAATGGGAGCTTAATTGTCGCCTAACAGTCTAGTACCTTTCACCTTCACATAATGCTACCATGATGGCTTTTCAAAACAGCAAGGAGGAGAAGAAGAAAGAAGAGAGACGAAAATCAACCAGAAGAATTTGTCGGCAAGACACTTTAACATCCGTTTCAAAAGTCATAGATTACAATTTAAAATGGAAGTCCCCTTTTGAACAAAGAAGGAAAGGTTATGAGAAAATACAGTTTGAAATTATTGATGTATAAAGCCATACCTGATTGCATCTGTCCTATAGCTCCCCCAAATGCACCAATTGGATATTGCTGAAACCTCACGGAAATAAAAGCACGAGATATGACTACAGTGATTCTCATTACTGCTTAGAGTGCAGGTTGATGTGTCTTACATGGAATATCTGCTTTTCTCATTCAGCCTACTTTATGGACTGCATGTCAGATGGGCTATATGTGTTCTGCTCAAATAACCTTGGAAACATGTAACAATCATGCTAATTATAATTCTAGAAAAGGAAATAAAGTCAATTGACCATCGACTGTTCTTTTTCTTTATCCTATGCTCTCATATAAGCATCCAAGTGTAATGATTGTGAACTCAAAGAATTTCTGTTTCAGTGCACTTTATCTTTGCAGGTAATGAAGATAGGGGGTTCAGCTCTAGTTCTTTAACCTTTTTTTTTTTCTTTTTCTCCCAGGAAGGGCTTTCTAAAAATGGTGCAGCAATTATCCCTTTTCTAGCACTGAAGTTTCTGTCTCTGCAGATATTTACACAGTATTACAGCAAAGCAGGAAGCAAACGACCAGAAACACTGATCCAATAAAACAAAAGCTTTAACTTGGCTAGAACAGTAGTGAAGCAAGTGAGATGTTGTAATTTATTATTGCAAACATGCTCATATCCTGATCAGATATTGCTAATCACAGCAGATTTACTTCTCTAGTTTACATGTTGGTCTTCGGAAAAAAAAAAAGAAAAAAAAAGCAATATAAATCCCTACCACGCACCTCTAATTTAAGGCCTTTTTGGCAACAAACGAATCAGCCCTTTTATTAAATTACCTTCCCTGGGATTCTCAGAGAATATCCTTTTTTTCCTTCATTCAGTTTTTCAGATCCAGGATGCTGATGACACTCAGAAACCTCTTGGTATCTTTACATATTATTTCTTCTTTCTCGATTATGTCAGTATTGATTCCCAAACATATTTATCTACATTTTCTTAATTGTAATTTAAAATTTTATTCTAAAGGGTATACATTTAGACTATAGTAATTTTGAAGGCGAGCCGTTATTTCATTGGGTTGTCACTCCTTCCAGAAATCAAACCCTCCCTGTCATATATAAATAGATTGCTTGATATACATGCAATATCCTGTCGGTGTCATGCACTCTTTTCTTTAATCTGACTGACATAGCATATAATAAAATGCTCACTTCAATATATGTCTGTTGCATTTTGCCTAATTCTGGGCTTAGTTTAATATTAGTCATGAATATTTCCTACAACTGGATATGAATTTGAATATATAAAAGGTACATTTTATGTTCATGCAACAGCACTTGCTTCTCCCGTATATTTTATTGCTTTCCCTGCTTTTGATGAATTAAGTCATCTGAAGAAAAGAAGAACGGGAAGCAACAGGGACTAGAGCCGTTATCTTTATCCACAAGCCAGGTGTAGCATGTGAGAGGGAGAATTGCATTCTTTGCACTTAAGTAACTCACAGCAGTGAGCTGGAGGGAGCCATCCTCTCCAGTGGCCATTGCAAGAGGAAATTCCAGCATATTAAATCTCAGAATTTTCATAGAAAGGTACTTGATCAGAATATATCAGAAATTTTATTCTACATAATTTATATGGAATGTTTTCCACAGGAGGCGGAGATGGGGTTGACATTTTGTTTCTCTTCTGTTCTCCTGCGGACCTATAGCAGTATCTTCTTTGGCTAAAAGGCTGTTTCTAATCCATGCCTACGTGTTTTTCTGTTTAGGGGGTTGGGGTTTTTGTTGATGTTGTTTTGTTTTAATAAGTGGAAATTATTATTTAATAAGTGGCAATGAACAGAAAAATATCATGACTTTTTCAATATTGTTGCCAGGGAACATTCCTAAACATTCTGAGAACAATTTCACTGAGATAGTACTTGTATACATCAGTCCACTTCTCATACACATGTAATTGAAAAGAGTGTCTTTAAGGAAGCTGTAAAGCACTGCTGAAACTTTTGCTTTTTCCTCCATCTACCTTATCTTCTTATATTTAGTGCCACAAGCAGACAATAGGTGAATAGTTTTTTTTTTTCAAATGTATTTTATGTCTATTCCATAAGAATATGCAGAACTTGATCAACAAGAGGAATCTAACATTTCCCTGCTGGTTTTTGAGATACCTCATGCAGTCAAATCTTCTTGACTGATTTTCAAACAACTGGCCTAGTGATTAGGTTGGTGCTATTAACTATTCTCTTTGAACATCTGCTCTCAGTTTAATCATTTTATTGAACAGATACAGAGGGTCATTTTGGCCCTGCTTTCTAGTTGTTTGCTGGAGACACACATTCAGATTTCCTTTTGGGAGGATTCAGCTCTGGATGACTAGTGAGGAAATCTTCTTAACTGCACCATGTCTGGGACAGTAATTACTTTTATTGCAATTGGAGTATTGTCAGGGATTCTGAAGATGTCCATCTATATTTTTAGTCTCTGAAGATAAGACTATTCAACAGTGTCTTTACAAAAACATAATTATTGAACTATACTTTTAACTAGATACTTATACATCTACTTTTATATATGAGAAGGAAGAATTAAGCAGTGTGTTCAGAGACACATTTTTATTATTTTGTGATATTTTCATCATAAGGCTATTAGGTCATCTGGAACACATACAAACTGAGGTATTTTTAGCTTCTTCTTTTTTAAAGACTGGGATGTTCTAAAATGGAACCAAAGCAATGGCTGTAATTTCTGTGCTTCAGTGAGTTGAAAATAATTAGGGCATTTCTGGCTTGCTGTCCCACCTGCCAAGACCTGTGCATAACTTGTTGCTTTTGGAAAGTCTATTTCACCATTTGTCAGTAGACAGTTCTTGTTTTCACAATGCCTGAAACAGAATAGAGTTTCAGATTCTCTTATGAAATTGCCTGTGTTCCCCTTGTTTTATTTGTCATGCAGAAGTACAGTCTGTTCTGCCTACATATTGGGTGACCTTGCCTCCCTATGGATAGAAATGATGGAAAAAAATGAACCACTGCTTAAAACAGATTAATGCCAAACCTAGTTAGATCTTGCCTAATCCTATAAAAGTATGTCAGTTAGGGGCTAACTTGACCTAAGGAAAAAAAGATCTGAAAACACTATTCTAGCTGACTACTTATTCAGCTTGATTATGCTGCAATCATGGCTTTATTACACCAGACAAACTATGGTCATGCAAATTTAGCCCACTTTCCACCACCCTATGTAAGGCATCCACACCACACGTTAAAATGTATTTTTTATTCAACAATGCAACCAATGTAGAGCAGATTAATTGCCAAAACAACATGCTGAAATCCAAACAGAAATTACTTCCTAGTTAGACAAGGCTTTTGTAACAGTGTCCCACATTGTTCTTGCTGAGTGATTCTGACATGCTTGAGAAGTTTTATGGCACTAATGACACTATTGCAATTGTTCTGCAAATCCTGAGTTACTTTTTTGCTATTGTCTTAATATCAACGGCTTTTTATATATAATTATTGTCAACATGTATCTGTCAAGATAATTAAATAATTTTTAAATCATTCTTTCTTTCTTTCTTTTAGAAGAAGAGAAATGATCAAACGTATGTGTGCAAAGTTAAAAAAAAAAAAGAACCTTTGAAGAAAGGTTTCTCTCTCTATCAGTAGAACATATTGGACATTACATGCTGGATTCAGTGTTATTTTGGTGAATGCTATAACAGTCAAATTAGCTAACCCAAAGGGAATGAAAAAGGTGTTTAGAACTAGTGACAGTACTTCAAAAAATGAGGCTGGGTCAAGCACTATATGAGCACTAAAGCGAATATGGCATATAATAAAGCAACTTGTTTTTTTGAATAGCTGGGCACAGTATAGGTAAGCCTATTGTTCCCCAAAGGCTGCTTGCAGTTACTGTTAACGCACTTCTGTGCTTTTACCAGAGCCTTCAGTAGCTGTGACAGTGCTTGCAAATGTGATGCTCATGACAAGTCTGTCTGCTTCTAAAGCATGTGAAGAAAGCTGAACACTTTTAATAATACTAATGGAGAGATTATCTTTAGCTTCTGATTTTTTTTCCTTTTGAAAATAAAAGTGGGAGGTTTGTTTTAACACTCTGCCCTTTTCAGAAAGGTTGTAAGAAGCAATTGAGCCCCCTCTGCAAAAAGCTTCCCTTTTCAAGTTTTCCACTTAATTAAAATACCACATTTTAGCTCACTAGAAGTGAATTCTTCACCACTACCTTTTAGAGAAATAAATAAATAAATAATAGCAGCAATCCTCTGTCAGTATAAAAGTGTTTCAGTNGGGTACACCATTAGACGAAGGGCCTAGAACATATTTCAGTTGACACAAAATCTGCTATATAATCCTTAAGAAATACTGCTTTCTCCAGTTGCTAGAGTTTTCAGAAGTTGCAAGTGTTTGCCAGTCTTATTTTGCTTTTTTTGATTGGTATTGCACATTGAGGAGCTCTGTGTCAGTTTTTCAGAATGATTACAGATTCTAAGGAGACTTGAAAAGATCTAAATTGATCTTTTTTCATTTTGTGATGTTTTTTTTTTTTTTTTTTTTTTTTAAGGTTAAGAAGTTATTCTGAACAAAAATGATTTAGTTAATATTCCAAAATGGGAAGGATTTCACGAAGATTCAGGAGATGCATTATAGATCACATTTTCCAGACATGTCCTAATGCTTTGGTAGACCACTATTTGTAAAATGCATAACAGAGCATGATTACCCCCTCCCTCTTATATAATACAGGTCAATTTGCACTTGCTCTCCCCTGTATTTTGCATTTCTCTGCAGTGTTGTAACCTTTATGCACCTTCTGTTTAACTAACTATTCAAAATTTTCATCAAATTTTATCTGGTCTATCAGACGTAAAAACAAAATTTCCATTTTATTTATGTAATGAAATTATTCTGGAAAACAAAAGATAGGCATGTTAAACAATTTTTATAGATTTGCATTAAATACTGAACACCATCTTTGTGTGTGTGTGTCTGTGTCTATGTGTTTATGCTGTTTCTGTGCTTTGCCATAGAGTTCAGTATGCTAGTCTTTTAAACTGAGCCCCACTGGGCTCTGTGCTATACTCTGCAATGTGCAATCCAGCACAACTTATCACACTGTGACAGCTAATATTTAAAAAACACATGCGTATTTTGAGGTTTGATAACTGCTATCAATCTCGATAATGGGTATAGAAACCAAAATTCTGACAGATACCTAGCGGAAGGAACATCCACTGTGAAGAGCTAATGCTGAAGAAAATGAACAAGAGAGGCAGATAGTTCATATATCTAATTAAAGATAAAACAAATAAATAATACAAGAAAAGCAAAGGTTTGCAAATTCAGAAAAGCTGTAAGCCTACCAAGGCCACCTAGCTGGTTTTAATTGGACATTTTGTTATTCAAGGTTTGGGGTCTTA
>VXAL01018089.1:107815-179161 GCA_013399475.1 Chauna torquata | reverse complement strand
CCTGTGCTGCGGGGCACCGGGGCGGGCCGCCGGGCCGCAGCGCTTCGGCCCCGCTCCGCGGCCTCGGTGGGCGCGGGGGTTGCGGAGGTCACCTCCGAGCGGGCTTCTGGTCGCTCCCTGGCTGCCGTCTGCTTCCCTGGAGGCTTCTCTTGCTCCTCCTGGTTCTTGATGGGTTCTTTCCCTGTGTTGCTTGCTTTAAAAATCAAGAGAAACAGACGTAATCTGCTGCTCAAGACCCAGGTTGTTTTCCAAGCAACACTTTGTCTGAGCGCATTCCGGTTCCATGCTTGAGGCAGCTGTGGTAAGGAAGCACACAGGTAACTCAGCCGTGTGGGAAACTCGAGTATTAGATCACTGTTGGAATCGGAAGTTTCTAAATTTCCCATCTAATGCTCTGCTAGCTGAAGTTCCCGGACATGCCAACTCAAAAATCTGTCTCAATGAGCTAGAAATCCCAAATGCTCTGAATGTGCGGTTTGTTGTAGCTAAATATTGCAGACTTCCCCCACTTGACAGCAAGTATTTTCCTTGTTATGGGGCATCTAGTGGGACTTCTGGGTTGGTTTTGCTTTTTTCCCCGGTACTTTTTTGCTGGTACTTTGACTTCTCCCCAGTCCTGCATAGGTAGTTTTTTTGCGAAGCAAGGAAGTGAATGATTGTCCAATTTTGCAAGATCTTAAGGAGTGTTCTGCATTCCAGGAATAATCCTTGTGTATCGTGTACACAAATGTAACCTGTTGGACTGCTGGAGATTTGGAACGCATTTTAAACTGATGTTTCAGTAACGTGATTGAAAGCTGAGAGCACCTTTGTTTAAAGGCGTGTTTTTTAACCTTGATAAAAATCAATACAAGCTTAAATTAGGAATGCTTTCTTTGCATCTCTCTTTTGTTAAAGAGAATGAAGTGAGGAATTTATTAGGACTAACAGCAGCTTATAAAAATTCTGATGTGTCCTTGGTTAGTGAGTCAAAGATGACTGAAACAGCTGAATGGGTGCCTTATGCACGTATGTGCGCTGAGCTGTTGCAGGAATGTTGACTACTCTCCACTGTTAAAGGAGAATATTCAAACATACAACGATAAGTCCTATCACATGACATATTTGTTGTGCACGTAGCAATACACCTGAATACACATGGCCCTGTCGAGCTTTGCATGTGAGTCATCTTCCAGTAGTGCTACCGAGAACGCGAGCTGAATTACACTCCCCCCGCCTCTCTGGAAATCCTCAAGGATTTGAAGAGTTTATTGGTCCAACACTGGAACAACTGAGTGTCAGAGCATTCCCCCATCGCCTGGGGGACTGTGTGCTTGTATGAGTTTGAGAGATGCTCTGCTCTATTTGCAGGGGAAAAGTTTCTCTTTCAACTGATTACTGCTGTCTGTGAAAACCAGGTGATAGGAATTTCTGAGGAATTTCATAACTGCTCCCTGTGGTAGTGAACTTGGGTTTATGTGCTGATCATCTGAGAGTGTATTTTAAGTTTCAATATTTTTAAGCCTAGAAGCCATCCGTAAAGTTGCTGCAGCTGAGCGGTTGCTTTGTGTGTTTGCTGCTATGCTTGTATATGCTGCCTTTGACCCAGCAAAAAGTAAAAGCTGTCAGGAAACACGGTTGTAAAACTGCAGACTTCAGGGATGTGGAGGAAGATTTATGTTTTAAGACTCATTCTGAACCCCACTGCTTCTCAGTGGCAAGGTTTCAGTGTGACTGTACCTTTACAATACCTGATCGGTTTATTCAGTGAGCAACAACTGGTAGCTAAAGATAGGGCGTGCAGGTTTTAAACCTTCCCTAAATCTTTCATTCTAGCTTAATTTAGTGGAAAAAGCCATGAGCAGGGATACCATCTAGCTTGAGGGCATTGGCTTGCCCATTGTTTTTGCGACAACAGCTGGTGTCAGGTTTGCAGTTGGACTGACGCTGTGCTCGCTGAGGTTTGCTTGGCAGGTTATTGCAGCAGCAGGCCTGGATGCGGTTGTGCAGCGGGGTGTCTGCAGCAGGTGAGGGGCAGCAGGGCTGTAAGATGGGGCCCCAGCTGGCCATGGACCATATGAAATCGATGTCTGGGCTGGTGAAACCGATGGGTCTAGTGGTTTTCCAGCTCTCCTGTAGCTCGTTGCCCAAGTTCTACAGCTAGGCTGTTGCTAAGAGGGGCCATTAGACTTTGCTATGTACGAAGTCACTGTCACCTGGGGGCATCTCGCCTTCCTGCAGCACTGAGGTGAGTGATGCTCATACTCCTGAAAGCTTGGCTGCAGCCACCGCGTGCTGGAGCGTTTCTGCCTCCTGCCATGTCAGGGTACACCAGACTTGGAGGCAGTCCTGGGAGGAGTATGGATTTTAGAGCCTTTTGGGAAATCATCTAAAGATAAATCATCTGAAGAATTTTGTAACTTAGCCATTACTCTAGCTGTGTTATGGTGTAACAGAAGAATCAAGGCATCCTGTAAGCAAGGATTTTGGGATAAAAAGCTATAAGGCAGTTCTAGTGACCGGGTGAAAAAAATACTGTTTCTTCCTCCATGTGAAAGGAAGCTGAAGTAGCTACCTTTTTTTTCTCCTAAGTTTGTCTTTAGATAATTCAGGACTTGGTTACAGTGTAATGGGAAACCAAGCCTTACTGAGCTAGGGGAAGAAATCTGTCATTCGTAGTTTTAAAAGCAAGTGTGATCTTTCAGGCATTCACCAGTACATGCCATTTGGTAAAACATAGCAGAGCGTTGTCCCAGCTGCTTTCTTAATACTGGGGATGTGCTTGCATTATAAGCTGCTGTGCTGATTGCCAAGTAGAAGGTAAGAAAGGTGTCTCAGAAACATTAGCACCAGCTGCTGTCTGTTCTTAAACATGGCTGTGAGTCAGGAATTGCACCAACAGAGGTTTCTGATGAGGTTTCTGCTTTCATCAGACGTCAGGTTTAGAGATGGATACCTGGATGCCTGTGGGTATGCTGTCCTTGGGTTCTTTACACCATTTTAGGGGAACCTCTGATCTGCCCCAAACTGTGTTGGAAGAGAATCGTTTTTTCTCTTGCCTTTTTACCCTGAGGCTTCCTGAAGATGCCTGATAATCCATCTCATTCTCCAGTTCTTATGTTCTCATGCTCTTTGTCCTGGTGTGTTGGTATGAGTGTTTTTTGTAGGTTATTTTAGATGGAGCTGACTGAACTTCTCATTTTACCACAATCACTGAACTCCTGTTGAGGGTGAAAGATAGCAAAGAAGGAGCACTACTCACTGAAGCTCGATGAGTACTACTCACTTAACCTTGATGATGCTACTAAACAGCAGCAGGTGTTTTCAGTTTTGGGAGGCAGTGTTGCCTTGGTTGGTGTCCCTTCATTTTTTGAAGGATCTTGGTGATGTGAAGGGATGGAGCCGTTTATTGAGTGGAAGCCCAGGTTATGCAGTTGCTCACTGAGGCATTGTCTTACTCTGTGTGGAGTTTTTTCTACTCTGAACATACAGAGGAGAACTTTGGTGAAGAGAAGTAGGGGAGAGATTTGCCAGGGTTCGGGGCCAATACGTGTCAGTGCATGTGTTGATGCGTGTAGAATACTTTGTGCTCTTAGAGTTAGGGCCACCTGTTTACTTGTGAATGTGCAGGCTCAATAAGCCTGAGAATCTAACTGAAGAAAAGCTGGGTGTTTATATATAGAGCATAATCATCTAGCTGTGCCCCTCTAAGTCTGCCTTCCAGGCTTGATGTGAAATGCTGCAGTATGGTTTGTCTCTTCTGCATTATTCTGGTTTTGAAGCTTTTCATGCCCAGTCTGCCCTGCACGCTTGCTCTACAAACTTCCTGTATTAATGAATTAAAAATGTGAGCATCATGCTAAAAATTTTAATGTAAATGTCCACTGCTTGGATTATTTGTCTATAGCATAACTGCAGTCATTAAAGCTAAATTTAGCTAACTAAATTGTGGGAGTTCTCTAAAATAAAAGGGCTTGAAGGGAGAAGCACTGAAAAGCAGTGAGAATAAAAGGAGCTGTGTGTTTCTGCAGGTGAAAATCTGTAAGAATAAAGAGGGGGGAAAAAAAAAATCTCAAAGCATTTCTCTTCTGTAGGTTTGTCTTTGCACATTGGCAGCAGTGTGGGTCACACAGCTGAAGGCTGCTGGCTTGCCTACTGTTGCCTTTCTTTACTGATAGCTAGCCCAGCACCCTGTCAGATGTGTGAAATTCTGTATCTTATGTTTACATTCCAAAAATTAGCCGATTCTTTTATTATAAAGAACAGGCTGTTCAGTGTGTATCCATAAAGACCAGTGACAACCATTTTCTGTGAGTACAGGACCGAGAGATAAAATGCCCTCTTTACAGTCATTTTAAATGCCATCTCTGGGAGCAAGTGTCGTGATGTGTAGGACTGGTGCTGCTCTTAGGATTTTATTCCACAGTAAATGGGAATTAATTGGTTTATATAATCCCTAATATACAGGGAGACAAAGACAGGAAGTAAGGTTATTGTGACAGTTTAACTTACTAGTATCAAGAGTCTTCCAAGATGAATCAGTATCGGCTGCGCCTGTAACTGGGAAAAGTGGTTTGGAGTCTAAATCATTCGGACCTCTTCAGTGATGAAAAGTCACACTTTGGTTTTTCCCTTAAGACTTACAAGACAAACCCTGGGGTAGAACTTAGCTTAGAATGGAGCTTTAGCAGCCTCATGTACTGGTCTCTGGGGAGACTGCAGGGGCTGGAGACAGTGAGCTTCTTCTCTCCATGGTGTAAACTTGCTTCGGGCTTGGCAGGGTGGCTGGAACAGCAGGAATGATGCTTTTTAACAAGAGCATTGCTGCTAAAGGTGTGGTACTCACACAGGTATGATGTGTGAGAGGATGTTGGCAGTGATTTTAGAACTACCAAAAGAATTACTTTATCTTACTTCCCTATGGAACATGAAAAGAATGAAAAATGCGAAGCGTTTTTCAGCTCAGCAGCTTTTGATGTATCTGGGGGAATTCTGAGTTTTAAAAGATCAGAATTGTTTTTGAAGAAATCTCTGTAAACCACATTGTTTAGAAATCTGTAGGCTGAGCGTCTTCTGCTCTGGCGAGGTCATTTTGTTCAAAAGAGGAGTCCTTTGCATCAGAAAGACTGACGGCTTGTAAAGTTAGTGACGCAGCCTCAGACTGGAAACTTTCTTCACGAGGGGATCAGCAATTCCATCTCCATGTAGGTCATCTATTTTCATACCAAAGTAGTTGATACCTATACAGTGCAATGGCAGAGAATTGGCTAGTTAATTCCAGAAGACACCCCAGCAGGGTGAGTGAGAGGTCATTGCTGCGTTGTTCACCTGGGGCTGGGGCTTGGTGACAGCATTGATGGGGGAACAGCTTAAGCTGCTGCTGTCAGAGTAAAATTCAGTATCTGCATGGGGAGCCTGGTCCAGAAACTGCTCTGGCTGGAGAATGTTGTTTTATTGTCTGGATTTGTTTTGTAGAAACAGCTGATCTGGATTCTCTGTGGCTGTGCAGAAGCTTTGCTGGCACAGCTGGGGCTGAGTGGCAGGGCAGGAGATAATGGTGGTGGGGTGGCTGTGGCTGTCACCTGGGACTGCCACTGAGGATGTGTGTGTGCGGTGGTCCCCACACGTCACCTGGCTAGGCTGTCCCCCAGCTGAACTGGGGAGGTGTTACCAGTGCTGGAGGTGCTTGGCTTTGCCCTGTGATTTCTGACCAAGTCTACAGGCAGTGTGTTTTTACCTGCTGGAGCCCAGGTGAGCCCTGCAGCGAGGCACAGTGTGTTCTAAAGCTGTTGTTCACACTGGCTTCTTCATAGTACCGCTGTGGAAAGATGAGTTCGCAACAAACTTCATGGTGTCCAAATCTGATTTGAATTCTTCTACCTAGTGCTAGAAGATACATTGGAAGATATAGGAAGACTTGTCTGGGGAAAAAAAAAACTGTTTAATGAAGTAGCTTCTATGTGAAGAAGTGATCTGTGCTAGGTAGCTGAGGGCGGACCTGTCACTGACCTGCCACAGAGGTTCTTATCTTGGTGACTGAGGAGTCTATTAGTAAATGATTGATTAGTATTCTCTGCTCCCGAAGGTGACTGCGTGCTGCCGAGGCTAGCCTTGCACTCTGCTCAGCATGCCCAGCAGCGTTGCTGCTCCACAGTGTGTTCCTGCACGTGCTGCGGAGACTGGGCTGGTTGTGCTCTCTGCCAGGATTGAAATGTTCTGGGCTTGACGCGGCACTCAGCTGTGTCAAGCATGGGAGAGCTTCATGCCTTTTCCAGAGAGGGAGAGAGATCCTACAGATTGTTTGGAAAAGTCTTGCTGATGTTCTCCTGTGCAGTAGCTGGCGGCCTTAACTTGGTGGCCTCGACTGTGCCACCAGCAGGGCAAGTGTTAGCTGAAAAAATAAATGAACGAAGGCGGCTGGTGGGTGGCAGTGGCTAGGCAGAATCGGGTGAAGGTGTGTAGACTAGTGCTGCCACATACACGTATCTGAAAGCTATGTAGATCAGCCACTTCCTTAGACAGAGATACCTTTTATACTGGCTGGTTGTCATTCGTGAGTCCTGTTCAGGAAGGTTATGTGCTTTGCTTGTGGTAATGAAGACTTAGCTTCAACTGCTCAAATAAAACCCAGAGTTCTTATTCACAGAGCCTAAGGTTACTGCTCCCCCTACTTTTAAGCTGCATGCATAGATAATTGGCTGAACAAACAACAGACAAAACTGCTCCCAGTAGAATAATAACTGCTTTTTACTGCCACTCATCCAGTCAAGTGACATCTGGAAGACTCTTTGGGTATTCACAGGAGGTTTGGTGTGTAACAGGAAGATGTAAAGAAGCCAAATCCTACAGCTGTCAGTGTTCTCCAGTTTTTTCATGCTTTTGGATGTGTTCTGCTGGCTTAGTTTGTTCTGTTTGTTCTGGTACTTATGGCTTCCACCCCAGCCACTACGTTCTCTAATGTAAATACCCAACACATTTAGGAAAAACAGATGAATTGCTCTCTTAATCTTATGGAGGTGCTGTGGGGATTAATTAGTTCTGATGAAGTGCTTTCTGGCTGAGATGTCAAGCTGATGTTTCAGGACTAACGGTATTGTTCAGTGAAACTATTTAGTTCTCCTCAAATGTCTAATCACTGTTTTAGAAGAATTTACTCTGTGTAGGAAAGCTATTGATTTAAAGCACGCAATAAACAGTATTGATTTGCACGAGGCATTCATATCAGTTCTATGCACAGTTGAGACGAATGGTGGCCGTGTAACTTTGAACTAAAGTCTAAGCGAAGCTATTGCTTAAATGGCCTTGCAGCTACTGGCGAACCTCTGGTATGTGACTGGTAACTGGCTTAATGCTCTTGTACTCAGCTGGGGCTGTCCCCTGCTGAGGAAGGGGCTGTCTGCTGCCTCTTCTCCTGCCACCTCCCGCGGCTGCTGTGGCCTACAGAGCAGCAGCAGTGGCCACGGTAATCTTCTGCACCCTGCGAGCACCACGGTAGCCCCGGAACTGCCCTACAAAGCTGTGCTGGCGGGCGGGTAACTGCCATTAGCTTTGCTTGTGCCCGGTACACCTTCTGATTTCACGAGGCGGCTGAGCCTCAGCAGCTGCTGGAAGATGTGCTGCTGGCCGGGCACGGGGCCCGTCCTGTGCCTGTCCGCCCTGCTGGGGCTGCTCGGCCTCCGGGGCCCTGCAGCACCTCAGCCCCGGCTGCCCCAGGTCTTCCCTGTGCATCGGCCTCCTTGGCGCTCGAAGCTTTCCTAGTCAGGCTGTTTGAAGGATCGAGGGCTTTTTGAGCTGGTTATCCAAATTATTTCAAAGGGAATTTGTGCGGGGATGATGTTGGAAAGTTTGTCTGAGCTGCACGTGCTGCAGCACTGCACTGCCTGTGAAGCACCTCGGAGTTTGGTGGCTTTTTCTGGGTGACGCTGCGGCCCTCGGTCTGGTTTGGGGCTACCAAGGAGCTCCTAGCGCCTTTGGGAGGCAGAGCGTATCATGGTTTGTCAGCAGAGCCGGCGTGCTCTGCGGCTGGCACCGCGTGAGGGAGATGTGGGTGTGGGTAGGGCTGGGGATTGGCACCTCAGCAGCAAGATGGCCGCTGCCCTGCGCTGCAGTGGCCTGGGCAGTCAGGCGGCAGCGGGCGCCTTGCTGCCCATGTTGTGATAGCGCACGTGCATATTCATTTCATAGAGCTCTAAAGCTGAAACCACTGCTCACCGCACTGCTGCTTTTATGCAGGGGGAAATCTTCAGCCAGTTTTGCTTGTATAGCTCTGAGGGCTTACTTCGAGTAGATTAGGGTTTCTAAGGCCACATGCGTGTGTTGTGCTTCTGCAGTTCCTCACTGATCTAGAAGAGGATCCCAGTGCTACTTCAGCAATGCACACAGGGTAAGGTCCACGCCTGAATAGTGATACTGCTCTAGTTTTTAACAGCTATTGCATGGTTGCAGTGCTCTTCAGACAGGGTTTGGCAGTTCCAATACGACCTTTGTTCACAGTGATGCTGCTTCGGTTCCTCAACGTCTGGTAGGGCATCTGATATCTCAGTCTTTTGGTTGCTTTGTAGGACTTTTGCTGTTTTGGTAGGAGTACGCTGGCTCAGCTAAACAGAGACCTTCCTTCTGTGAAGAATGGTCCTGCCACAGCAGCAGTGTCTGTATTCTTTTTAGGATTTCCCCAGGTGCTCTCTAGGACAGGTGGAACGATGCTGGAGCTAACGATGCAGCTCCATTGACTGCTGTTGCTCTGAATGAATTCCTGCATAGCAGAGAGGGAAAATTCTCCCAAGAGAGAACTCTGTATGAAAAGGAAGCCTTTTAAAGATCAAATTGTAAGAGTTTCCTAATTTAGGTTGACCTGTACTGTATATAGTATTGCAGATGAGGCTGTCATATTGAATTGTTTCTAAATTAAAAAAAAGAAACAAGAAAAAAGCACACTTAACATAAACAATGTTTTTGTATTGCAGAGTTTTGGCATGGTTAAACTTTGTTCAGAGTGCAAATTTGATTTTAAGGTTTTTTGTTGGTGCATGGTATGTGGTGATGCTCAGGTGTATTTGATTAGCACTGTGTTAACCCTGCAGAGGATAAGGAGGTTGAACTCTTCTGTACAGTATTCTAATCAACATTTTTGAACATCTGAGCTCTCTCCAATTCAGCTGTCACTTCACCTACTTGTTTAGGTTTTTCTGAAGTTCCTTGAAGTTATCTCTACATCTAGCTACCTGAAATAGCTTCTCAGTCAGCAAGGCAGTAAGCCAGACTTGCGATTTGTCCTTACTTATGTCATTGGTATTTCACACAACATGAGAGCTAAGCATCAAAGGTAAATGATCTGTTGCCTTGATGGGACATTGACTATTTAATTCTTATGTGGAAACTTATGTAGAAGGCTTTAGGCTGCTTAACAGGCAGTTCTGCAGAAGGAAGTTTTCCACTGCTATAGAAATAGGCAGATGTGTCTGCTAAAGAGATCTCCTTACTGTCCTGAATCTTCTCAATGAGTGTTCTGTCTTTATTTTAACCTACATATGCAGGAAGGAGAAATGTTGTGGCTGTTACCATATCGGGTTGCTTCTTGTGGCACCAAGGTTTTGTAAGAGACCTTAAACTTCCTAACTTTTCTATTTTTTGCTTTTAAATTATGAGTATAGGTGCTTCTGGATTTGTCTTGAGCCTAGTCTGTAAAATATCCATGTGATATCTTTTCAGCTGTTATGGTTGTCGTTCCCCTATTTTAGTTCAGGCCTAAGCTGAAGCTGCTGCGATGGTACTGCTTGATTTCTGTGATGTATCTCCTCAACTTTCGTTAGTTTTCCTCTAACCTGCTATATGGAATGCTAGAACATCCTTTCATGTTGTTCTGAAGTGGAGCCTGTCCGTCTGGTTCCTGCTCTCTTTCTACAAAGTCGCTCTTAATGTCTAATAAACTGCAATTCCTTGTGGAAGTTCGATCTATGAAGCTGGGCTAGGATCCGATACTGGAAAGACTTGAGCGGTAACAAAGCTGCCATTAGAGCTCTAAACCTCCTCGTCCTTCTGGTTAAGAAACTTTCAGACTCCGCACTCTCCTGCATTTTTGTTGTTGTTGCTCTGCTATGCTGAGCAGTCTCTCTCCACCCCTCCCTTTCTCTGTCCCATCTTTGATTGCTGGCAGGCTCTGATAGCAAGGGGGTGCAGCAGCAGTCTGAGACTCTTGCAAGCTACTTGTTGCATGAAGAAGCTCATTCTTTACTGTCTTGGTGGGAAATAGCATCAGATCTGAGGAGCTGCCCATGTAGGTGTGTTTCATGGTGAAACACTTCTGACTAAAGGATGGGAAGTCAGTTCTGGGACTCACTCCTTAATGTCCCTTTCAATGTGCTTTGTCTTTTAAAGAAACTTCTGTACTCTTCCGCCTTATTTTGCTGCTGGATTTGGGCATCAGCTTTTGCTGAAGAGCAGCTGCACCTGGTGTGCTCTGCAGTAAACTGTGTAAACTCTCAGCTGGGTTAGCATGGTGATGGTTTGCTATGCAGGCAGTTGAGACGGTCTGTAATTCTGAATAAAGGTAGGTCTGTTGTCATATGCCATCTGTTGTTAATTATTCAGAGAAGATCTGATAGCATTGCTAGTTCCTCATGCAACTGGCTCACTAATAATTAAATTTAGAAGGTATCTGCCATCATGGTGTTTCATTGCTTGACACTAAGAACAGCATAACCTGAATCTTAATATTTTCTTAAGACACAGAAACTATCTTGTTTGCTGGTCTGATCTTTTATAGTCCTTGGGCATTACTTCCTGCTTCCTTTTTAAGCTTTCCTTCTCTTTTGGATGAAGAATGTGTGGGAGGACAGGGTGGGTATGTGGCCTAGGAACCTGGCTTGATCGTTTGCAGGAGGGTTGTATATATAAAAATCTTAGTCTGCAAAGACAGATTTGCAGCTGAACAGATCACGCACAGTGACATCCTCCACTCAGGCTTGCTTTCACACATCTTTTGTAAATGCCACTCTTATCCCTAGAGCAAATGTTCTGTGTTGAATTTTCTCATCTTTATTCTCTGCTTGTCCAGTAGTCTGTAGCTGATACCCCAACTGCATTGTCTTTTATTTTCTGTCTGCTTCCAGACATAGGATCCTGCAGTTTTGGGTGATAGTTCTGATAAATTTTGTTGTATCTTCAGTAACTTGGATGGGCTAATGATGCTTGCTGTGTATGGTTACGATGGTTTTTGATTCAGGGTACTACTATTCATGGTTCCTCCTTCCCAAGAATCTTTTTTCCCTGATCTTGTTACCAGAGGAAGACACAACAGCAGCTGAACGTGCTGCAGTTTACAGCCTGGTTTAGATCTTTGAGCAGGCAGTGATTGCTTGGGGGTGGGAGGAATTTGTCTTGTGTCAGACCATATTCTGTCGTGCTCCCGTGGCTGCTGCAGGAGCCCTTGTGCTCTCTGCAGCAAGGCTCTCTGCTGCGGGATGGGGGCTGGGACTCGATGGCTGCTCCCATTTTCCCAGCAGAGCCAAGTGACTCCAAATCCTTGAAAGAGGAAGGCAGCAGGTGCAGTTAACTCCTCAGTGCTGAGGGTTTTGCTGAGTAGTAACAGGAATGAGAACAGTGCAAGTGGTTGTAATTCACACCTGTAATCATTCTGTGTGGAAGTCTGCTTGTGACACTTGCTTCTGATTGAGTGCTCTATGTTGGTAAGTGCTGCTTTGCCATCAGCTTTATTACAGAATGGATTTGCAATGAAATAACCTAAATTAAATCATTTTAGCAAAGATCTTTAAAGGCATTGTTTGAATTACTTCCCTGAAGTAGTTAAGCAGATGTGTGGCAACACCCTTCTGAATGACAGTGCACCTTATCAAATATATTGTTGAAGACAGGCTGAAATGCTATTTCGATTCTACTGCTTCATGACCAGCCCAGACACCTGGTGAAAGGTGGAGAAATAATGGAGTTACATCAGAGTTAAGGGGTTTTGCAATAACAGGTTTATTATTTGTGTTGCTTCCTAGATGCTTAAGGAGGGTTTACCTCCACTTACCTAGTATTTTTTCAGTCAAAGGCAGGATATTAACCTGTCACTTCATGCCTTTGTTCCCTGCTCTGATGTTCAGGATACTCCCCCCCACCCCCCATGTCATTCCTGTTTTTCTCTTGCGCAAGTTGTGTAATACTGTTGCTTAGTTCTCTCATGGCCATGCTTAAAGGGTGCTTAAAGCCTTCCATAAGGTATGCATTTTGCCTTATGGGAAAAGATTTACGGAATTAAAAAATGCAAGAAATACATTGTAGATAATAGATTCCAAAAATGCAAATTTGTTCAAGCACCTCCTTAAAAAGAAGGCAGGGAGGAACTGAAGATTAAAACCTGTGTTTATATACATGTAGAAGCTAGAGGCAAAGCAATCCATTCATAAATACACAATAGGATTTATGTCATGGTGAGAAGTGCTGCATGCATATTCATGTGTAATTTGCAAATCCTTTAGCGATTAAATACTTTACTGCAAACTCTCTAGAACTAAACTTTCTTGTTGAAATGAGATGTCCAAAGGCTCTAATGCTTCTCCAATGGAGGGGAAAGGCTGGGTGGTGTAATAGATCAGATGCTCTAATTTTTACTCTATTAAAAGGTTTTTTGGTTTGCTTTTGAGTGTTATTTTATGAGAGTAATCAGTAAGCCTTGAACAAAACGTGCGAAGCAGATATCTGCAAAGAGCATTGTGAACCTTAATGTGGTAAGGAAAGCATGGAAACTTGTTAAGATGTTTTTCTCAACTGATTTTAATGTCAAATATCACTCTGAACTTTCATATCCTGTACATAAGGATGGAAGCAGCAGAGTAATATAGCTTGGGGAGTGCTGATGTTGGAAAGAAGTAGCCTTTGTATTACTGAAGTGAATACCTTTAAGGGATGTAGCCTTGGGTCTTCATGTAACACTAAAAGGAAAAAAAGAAGAGCTTGCTGATGCTTTTGGTTTTTCAAAGCCTTAAAGTGTTATAAACTACGTGTTCAACTTCTGACATGAGCAGGAGAAAAATACTGCTGTAGAGAAGCTGTTTCCTATGACTTAGCTTATGTCCGATGAGCGGTGTGCGGCAGCGCAGAACTGCTGGGTAAGGGGTGATGTGGCTGGCTTGCCTTGCCCTTCAGGCACCCCACTGAGCGACACCATGCGAGTGGAACAGCAACGGGCAGGCTTAGTGGTGAAAAACTGGAGTCCAACACATGCCTCTAATACTGGTGTGGTAAGAGGAGGCTGGGGTCCTGTCATGTGATTTTTTTGATGCCTGCTGCATGCTTGTCCTTGCCTTCCTCAGGGTGCTGCCACCGCTGGAGGCGCTGGCCTGTGTCCTGGGCAGGGTGCTGCCACCGCTGGAGGTACCAGCTTCTGCTGCTTCTGGGATGTTTTGATTCAAGTGAACAAGAAAACAGGGCAATGCACTCAATTCACTAAAGACTATATATTCCTTTATTCCTTTTTTCTGGTTTGCACAGGTGTAACAGATTGCCCTTGTAGTCCTGTTTGCTTGTTTTCTCAGTTGGTTGTAGGTAGGTTCTGCTCCTCAGTGATGAGAGAAGAGCCATGGGTTCCCCTTGGCTATCTCGCGTTGTGAGCAGGGAGGCAGACAGCAGAGGTGATGTCCTGTTGGTGCCTGGAGGCTCTGTGTTACAGAGCTGTACTTGGTTTGAAATAGCATTTCTAGGTAACTGAAAAGTTTTTGCTTTTACAATGAGCACTGGGAATTTGTTACCATCTACCATGTCAGAGCATGGGTGCCTCTAAGCTGGTGACTAGTTGTGTAAGGAGACAAAAATGCAGCACTTGGTACTTGAAGAGTGTGAATTGATTTTTTAGTTCCATGGAATGGACAACATCAGGGTGAATAAACTCAGTCCTTCTTAGACCAAACCCTGACAGGGTGACTCTTTGACTTCACAGGGTGGACATTTTGCCCATCAAGCAGTTTGGGTACAGGTAGGAGAATGGCTAATGCATGAAACGTGGTGCTTCTTGTTCCTGTGAGGCTGTGTGAGCTGTTTTTAGGACAGTGTTTTGATTGTGTGTTAGTGAGGAAGAATAGAAGGGATTCATCTTTCTTATAGTGAGCACTGCTCCTTGTTTTACTCCTGACATCTTTTTGTTAGGCCTAATCTTGCCTGGTAGGCTTGTAGTCTACATAATTCTGTTGAGTAAAGGTATAGGAGGGCTGGGATGTGGATTTCATTTTTTTCTATTTTAATAACCATAAGTGGTTGCCTCTGGATACATCTCCAGAGTGCAGTGAGCCATTGCTTACAGTATCGTAGCCACTTGTACACTTGGAAGAGCTAAACAGCTTTGCCCTGCAGCTTGCCTGTGGCTGTGGGGCACTGTTTCCTCTGGCTCTGCTCGTGCTGCGGGGCCCGCAGGGGCCTGAGCACCAGCCCCACTCCAGGCCAGGGGTGGGCCAGGAGCCCTGGGTCCATGGGAGGAGCGGTTCTGCTGGCCTGCTGCACATCGCCTTCCTGGGGAACCAGCCGGCACCCCCAGCCCTGCTCCCGCTCTGTCTGGGCTCCATTCCTGCTGCTGCCGCAAGTCGAAACGGCAGGGACTGGGTTTTGCAGCGGTGACCTGCTGGGTGGCAGAAACCTTCCTGCACAGCGTGGTTCCTTTGGAAGTCCGGGCTCGCCCCAGAGCGGTGGTCGGTGCAGCAGTGCTGAGCTTGCCTGGTACTGTGGGCAGTGAGCAGGGTTCGGCAAGGCAGCGGCGTCGCTTCTGGTTTGTCTTTCAGAGCAGACAGCTTAAATATCAGGTTGGTGCGTTCTCAGTGCTGTGCTGTGGGCTGTAATTCCATCTGCTCCAGCGCTGTGAAGGTGACACCAAATGGGGTGTTTGCTTCTTTCTGGATGTCCTTCCTGGATCTGCTGTGGGCAGAACTGGAGGGCACTGGTTTGCCTATGTATTGGCCTTGCTCAGTGAGTGGCTGCTCAGGAACCTAGCGAAGCACTTAGCGTTTCAGAGGAAAAAAAAGTTGCTAGAATTTCAGTGTGATTTCATTCATCCCAGGTGCAGCAGTCTCTGCAATATCACTGTCCTTTGTCTTCTCTGGTCTGGAACAGTAGAAGCATGTGTTTCTGCCATTGATTTGGCAATTATTAAAAGGACACTGAATAAAGGACACAATTAATGGAAGAAGGGAGGAGTGTTCAGAGACCTGTGCCAGAAGGGTCTGTGTCTTAAATAGTTCTGCAGATTCATCCCTGATTTTGGAACTTGATACAAGCAGGTTCTCTGGATCAGTCTGTAGGTTCACATAGGGATACAAGGTCAACAGGAATACTTTGTTTGCCGGAGAATTTCACCTTGTTCTTTGCAGACTAGTTGAACTATGAACGATTTATTTAGCTGAATTGATTGGATTAAATTAATATACATATGGGGAATTATGCATTGATGGTGTAGGTCAGTGTTTGGGCGATACAGTAAAGCTATTTGCTGGAAAAAATTGCTGACATGGGAGTTGCATCTCCTTCTGGTGCTGATTGTGAAGTACTGGGCTGAGCAGTGGATTTCCGAGCTGTGAGCTCTCAGGGTGGTTCGCACAAGACCAGATCTAGGGTGTTATAAGCACAGTGTAGGATACATTAAATGCAGCTTTGACTTGAAAAGCAAGAAATTAATAGCTCAGATACTTTAAGTAATTTGCCTTGACAAAAGTGGTGGTTATATTCTAACAGCTCCAGTTACAAAGAAGCTACAGCTGAGGCTGGGTCAGGCAGGACATGGCTGGGCTGCTTGGTGCAGCACCTGGGGGTGAAAAGAGCGAGTGCTGGGAGCCCTGTCGGTGTGCACGGGCTGCTCTCGTCCCCATCCTCCCAGGTCGGCACGGGCTGCTTGTGCTGACGCTCCTGGTGGCCTGGGGCATCGTGCCCCACAGGAAGATGTGGGGAGGGAAGGGAGGTGGCTTGTGCCTCAAAACACTGGCAGGTTCTGTGGCTTGTGTGCTGTGTTGCTCTACAAGGAGGGCTTGTTCTGTGGGAGAGCACAAGGGTGTCACCGCTGTCTTTTCCTGGATAGATCCCCTGGATTAACTGAGATGAAACTGCCAGGAAGTAAGTACACCTCTGTTACAGACAAGCAGGTGCTGCGGCTTGACATGGCTTAAAGAAAGACGTGTGTTCCTCCTATAACCTACTAGGTTTGTGTAGTCTCTGTTAGATTTTAAGAGCTTATTTTGACCAGCCCATATTTTCCAACAGAAACCTGAAATTCTGAAAGACTTGGTGCCTTCTGCTGCTTCTTGTGAAAATGGATGTAGTTTGGCTTGACTCACTGCTAAGCCACTAGACAGTATTTTGTGCCTTATGCACCAAATACTTCAAGTCCTTCTAATTGGAGTTCACTCTAAACAATAATCAGGCTAAATAGCAAAGCATAGAAGGTAAAAATGGAGAAGTCCAGTGCTCGGTATGTCCCTTGGAAGTATAGTGTAAGGTGTAGGTATATGATGCCTTAAGACAGGAGTTGCCATAGGATGGAGCCATGCTATGGGGATGAAGCCAACTGGATTAGGGGGGACAGCTCACCTGCAGGTGATGTCAGATATTTGGAGATCTGAGAAGCTGAAGTGAAATCCTCAGCAAAAGAAACTCTTCAAAAATGAGAAATGCTAGGAGCATCATATAATCCACAGAAAACATAGCCATTGCTATCTTTTTTTATATAAAAAGCACCCAGATGCTTGGTTAATGAGCACAGGAGTAAAATGATACCCTAAGTGAAGTGCTGAGCACAGGTAGACCTCCTCTGTCTGCAGCTCAGGGGCTCTGTGCCACTTTTCATGAACCTTGGCGATCAGCGCTAGGTGGGAGCGAGCGCCTGCCCTGCAGAGCCGGCCGTGGCACTGCAGGAGGCGGCTGTTTCGTTACAGGACGCTTCCCTGGATTCCACGGGAGCAGAGTTGGGTGCTGACAAAAGACGACAAAATGACCAAAGGGGAGAAACGGCCCCTCTGAAGGCCGGCGTGCCTGCGTTGTCCCTCTGGCGAGCACGCAGGACGAGGATCTGCACTGGGGCTGCCAGAGCGGCCGAGGAGCAGCTGCTGCCATAGGAACGGGGTCCCCGTGGGGGGGCCTTCGGCTGGGATTAAACTCTTGGGAAGCCGTGCTGTGGCAGGCCGAGCTGCTGGCTCGGATGTCGAGCTCTTTGTCTTTAGGATCACCTGCACCGCCTGCTTTTCCCCCTCACTAAAATCACTTTTATAATGCACGGCTTAAACATTGCACTGTACTCTGTTCTCAGATACTTGGGGTGGGGGGGGGAGAGTAGAGGTTTTAAACACTGTTGGGAAAGCTAGATGCGCAACCGGGGTCGCGTACAGCCAGTCAGACTCTTGAACAGCCCAGCTTTGTATTCAGATACTCTGGCCAGCGAGCTGCAGACATTCCAGATACTTGTGTTCGTTTTGGCTGTATCTAGGCACACGGTCACAAAGAGCAAGATGCGTGCAGTGAAGTATAAATCCCGTGCTCTAATGACTCAGAGCACTGTGGTGCACGCATACATGCTTAACAGATTGTATAATTAGCTCACCGTGTAAGCGGGCAGCACACATGATTCTTCCAGAGTTACCTAGAAATCTGGTGTGAGGAGTGCCTGCGGGTCCTGGGCTTGCTGAACGCACGCCCGGAGGAGCGCTGGGCAGCACCCTGTGCCGGGGACAGGGGCTGCCCGGCCCCATGCGGCTGTCTGTGGGCAGCTCCCTGTGCTGCGGCTGCCTGGGGCTGCCTGCGCTGAGCCTGGGGCAGCCTCCATGCGGCAGCGCTGAAAATGGGCTGGCTGGCTGGTCGAGAGGTGCTCGAGCATGCACCGTGTGAATTCTGGCTAAAGCCCTAGTCTTGGTCCCTTGAGCTTGGTTCGGTTTTGGCCCAGGCTGCAGCCTTGCTCTCGGGAGAAAGGTGTTTCTAAAGGCGGGGAGCCGGAAGGCTGGGGTTTAGTGCTGCGCAGGAATGCGGCAGGTTGTGCTGGTACCCAGGAGATGCGCAGGGTGGGAATGTGTGCCAGGGCCCCGGGCTGCGTGCTTGGGATTTCACCGGGCAGGGGAGGAGCTGGGAGGGAAGTGAACATGACCTTGAAAATCCTTATCGAGATGAAAAGGTGCAGCCAGTGAGCACATTCTTTGCCGGCTGTGCGCAGTGGGCTGCTTGGCAGCGCTGACAGTGAGCGGTGCTGGCCACACAAGGCTGCAACAAACGGCTCCTTGTCATGCCTGCAGGAGATCGCTGCCGGGAGTCCGACGGTCCCTGCGGCACAGCTGGCTTCTGCTGGTGCACGGAAATCTGAGGGACCTGCTTTTAAAGCTGGCTGCTTTTGTGCTCCTCGTTTATAAGTAATAATGAGTGTAGAGGCGTTAGCAAGGCTGAGTCTGGCAGCCGGAGGAGATGGGCCACTTGAAAGGACCAGCTTTAATTACGATTCCATGGCAGACGAAGAACATCCAAGAGCTGGGTTCCCAGAAACCTGGTGAACAGCCAGACAGCTCATCACAACCAGCAAGGGTGCTGCACTTTCCTCCCCGGTGCTCTTGCTATTCCTTACACTCCTCATCGCTGGCATGCTATTGAGTGCCAAGAGTCCCGATAACTTGGCTGTGAATTAGCTCTCATTAAAATCTGGATACTCCTCTGTTGTGTTATTGAGTGGCAGCAACTTGGAGAGGTTTGGGGGGGTGAAGGGAGAGTGGAGCTGCAGGATGAGGCAGAGGAGCAAAGGCAGGCTGCATGGGGTGGAAGGCTGGAGAGCTGCTTTTTGTGGGAGCAACAAACTGTTTGCCTGGCTCAGCTGCTTGCATTTAATCCTGAAGCGCACATCCCAGGAAGGCGCATAGCTTCACAGTGCAGATGAAACAGCCCTTGTAGTACGAAAAAGAAATCAACCCTTACCACTACTATGAGTATGTGCTGTGAAATGATAAATGCTGCATTCTTGAAGAAACTGAAGCTTGACTGACTGTGGTGCTTTTAGAGCTAAGACTGTCCTGCAACTTTGGGAGCAGATACTTAAAATTCAGTTTGTTTTCTCTACAGGGATAGAATGGCAATCTCTCTGTCCGTGGCTATAGGAGATTCTGTGGTGTTTTATCTTTTCATTTAAGGAATTCAGATGTTTGCTGGTGTCTTAGATGGCTTTGTTCTAAATGCTTCCTTTACAGCATTTGGGCAGAACTTTCTTCTCACGTATCAAACTTCTCAGTTGTAGAGACTTGAGCTGTGTGCTAGGAATTTGGATGTGTGCTAATGATCTTTGGAAGTCTCTTTTCAGCTGGTACTGAATAGGGTGGCCTCTACTCAGGGAAATGGAGATTGGCTTGCTCCTGCTGGTTAACCACCAGTTACCAAGCAGGAACTTCGTAATTACGTTAGGAAGCCAGCCAACACTTTGTAGAAATATTACCTTTAAAAAAAAAAACACATGCAAATGTGCGAAATAGGGTGTCAGTGCTGTTCAGTGATAGGGGTGCTGCCTTCTGTTAAGGAGGTCAGTTCAAGCAGATGAAAAGAAATAGAAATAGAACCAACTTGTGTGTGATCCCACAAACATCTTCAATACAGCAAGGCAGCCGGGTGGCATGGAAGAAATCAAATACTGATAGGTGCTGCCTGCATTTTGGGTGCAGTTGCACAATATCTAAACTCCAGAGTGTATCTCAGTTTCTGGTAATGTACTTTCCCTACCTTATAGCTTGCAATTACACACTTGGTCACCAGCATTGCTTTTTGCTGTGGTGTGTAGGAAATGAAGTGCTTGTGTGACGACATGGGTGTGCTCTCAGCACATAGCTAGAATATGAAGCGTGAGCAGCAGTAGTGAAGCGTCTGTGCTGAGTCTTCACTTACAGGAAAGAAATGCTGTGCATTTCGGAGGAATAGGTAAAGCCTTTGATACCTGGTAGCTTTGTAGAGTCTTATAGGAGACCAGACACTTCAAAAAAAAAAATAAAAAAAATTGTGATACATATACTTCATTAGATAGAAACTTGGTTAACTGCACTAGGCCAAAGCATGCAGCAGGCTGTTCTCCACTAGGCCTCTACAATAAAATAATTGTCAGTTACCTCGTATTAAACAGATGACAATTTAACATGCACACATTTAAAGATGCTACCTTGCTTTTTTGGCAGCCACTTAGTTTGTGATCAGGGTATGGTTTATTGCTCGTACTTAACTGCTGAGCCTTTCTATTCCCATCCTCTTTGAGCAATTGATACTGATTAAACCCATAAACTTGTGCTCGTAAAGAGCCTCAGATAACACCCCTTGGAACAATATTTGAGTTATAAATGGTTTTGGGAAATGTAATTTTCATAAGGAGTTTTCCCTCAAATTCTCAAAAATGACATGTTTGTGATTTGTCTTAAAATACTTTGTGTGACTGCTCATCCTAGTCAGGAGACAAGGTGCAACTCAGAATACAGCGAAACTCATACTAAGTTCAAGAATACCGTCCCCTTTCTCGGTCTCCTAAACCAATCTAGAAAGCTGTGGCACCATTGCAGAGTCTTGAATGTACGCTGCACCAAAACCATGGACCACATGAGGAGCAGGACTGAGCTGTGGTCCCTGCCTCTGTGCATAAGGACTATATTCTTTCTGCCTGAGCTGAGTGCTGGGCTCGCAGATCCCCAGCAGGCTGCTTGTGCCACTTCGGACCTGGCACAAGGGTGGCAAGTGGGTTTTAAGCTGGGTGAGACAGGTGGGGAAGGGGAGTGCAAGGGGCATTACTACTTCTGCCTTAACAAAGATTTGATCTGTTGGAAAATATATTGATGGTAGATCGTTCAAAATAAATTAAGTGATGTTTATGAGAGTAAATCAATTAAACTCATTTGGTAATGTGAATCTCACTTTTGCTGCCCTCAAATGAGCAAGTCAACTTGAATAGCTGTTGATTTGTATTGACTCCCTGGCAGTGTGCGAAGCAGAGAGCTATGTTTTGGGCTTTGTACAGTTCTGTCTATAAATGCAACTTGGAGTTGTTTTTTTCCATGGCTTAACTACCTAGTAAATCAAAGCTTTGTTCCTCAGGATGATAATGATGATAAACTTATTCTTAACTGGATGCTTTTACCTTACGCTTCTTATTCATCCCCTAAAGCTTTGCTTTCCTGTGGTAGTGCTAGACATTTGTTCTTGCTTTGACGTTTCTGTTTATTGTTTAAATACAGTAAGTATGGCTCCTCAGGTATCGAGAAGGAATTTCATCGACACTAATAACAGCAGTAGTACATAGGAAAGCTGATATTGTGAATTCCAGCTGTTTGTGTGCTTCAGCAGTTAGTGCGTGCATCAACCAAGTGCTGTGTAACTGGTTTTCTACTCGTTGGCGCAAAAGCGAGTTGCCATGCCTTCGCTTCAGAAGGCCGTATTCAGCCCTAACCTGCAGGGCCGGAGCACGGCCTCCGCAGGGCTGGGAGGCGGTTTCTGGCCCCAGCCAGTGCCTTCCCTTCTGTTTTGGGATCTCAGGAGGAGTGTGTGTGGGCACATCTCGATTTTAAAACAAGCTTTCCCTTTGTGAAAGCAGTTAAAATGTGGTGGAGCGCAGGTTCCAGGGTCTTATGATGTGTGATTATATCGACTCAGGCTGGTGTTGGGGCCTGAGGCTCGCAGGCTGGGGCAGCTGTGAGGATGGCTACTCCTTGGGTATAGTGGATGAGAAATCTCGGAAGCTGTGACTGAATGCTTCATATGTGATATGTAGGCAATACTCAGTTCATGATCTAAATGTTGCTGAAAGGTTTTGTTTTCCTTGGAAGTTTCTTTCAGTCCTTGTCTAGCTGTATCGGTGCATTTCATTTATGCTGACATGATCAACTGTGTTAATGGTAACTTAACAGTTAACTTCCTGGAAAAAATACACCAGGAAACTATGTGGTGATGCTCTTAGTAGTTGTTCATATGGGTCTGTTGAAATAGTTCTGATTTGCTCATCTTGAATGGTGTGGTGGGCATGGCAATGCTTAATTATTGTGTTCTATGTCTTTAATTCAGGATGGCCTTCCAATTAGAAGGATTGTTGTTGTTCTGTATCATCCACTGCTCCAAGATCATCCTGACCAGGTGTCTCTGATTCTGAGCAGGAATATTTGTCTGCCTCTAATACTTGGCAGGGCTGAGTTCGTGTGGGCGTTAAAGGGCCCCTGTCCCCCTCTGACTGTGCTTGGCCTCTTGGGGCTTCCCTTGACTTGACAGCATCCTCTGTGTAGCTGGACTCAGTCCTGTCTGGACAGGGTTTCAGAGCTGACAGGCTGCTGTCAGGTGAGGGAGCAGACAAGCGATGTTACCAGAACTGTTCTAGGCATCGCATAAAAGCAAAGTGGCTGCGGCTGAGCTGTCTGTGGGTGAAGACCAAATGAGGCTGTGGTGATGCCCTGCTGCTTGCCCAGGCTGCATTTTGTGAGTGATGCAGAATAAAGAGCCTGCTAACATTGCTGTTGTGATTGGGAATGTAAAGGTAGCTATATAACTCAATAAGAAAGCTTATAATGCAAAAATACCAAGCAGACAGTCCTACTAAAGCTACTGTACAGAGGCAGCAATTAGCCTGACGCTGGTAGGAGGGGAACCAGGAGTAGCATATGAGCTACGTACTCGTAAAAGCAGCTTCCTGCGCTTCCTTGACCCTCTCCAAACATGCTTTCGTACTAGCAGTGCTTGGTTTGTGCATTGGGTAGACTGGGGAGCCTAGAAGTGTCGTGTGATTCCATCCTGGAGCTGTCTATTTGTTTCCCACTTCAAACAGCTTGTGAGTAAAGGGAGCAGGAGTTGGTAATGCTGCATGAGTTGTTCATTGTCATTGCGTTTTTTTTCCGCAGGAGGGATAGAACATGCTGGTAGAAATACGGTAACGTGCACTGCTTCTGAAGAGTTATGGCTTTTAATCACCATGTAGCCTTGTATGAAGTGAAAATTCACCGTGCCTGCTGAAGTGAGGTTACAGGGTGGACCACAAACCACTTCCAGATAGGCAGCCCTGTGCTTGCTCTGCTGCTGCTGCTGCTGAGCTCTGAGTGCATGCTGCCATCCATGGGGTAATATGTTCCTGAATGCTGAGGAAGAGCAATCGTTCAACACTTTCCATTTTGCCAAAATCTCAAATATTTATCTTTTTCCTGACAGTAGCTATTGGTTCCCTGCTATAGGGGCTGTATTGTGGGGGGAAGGCTGTCCTATACACCTCTTTATCTTGAGGCATCTTGCCAATGTAAACTGTTGCCACCCACACTCTATAGGCAGCCTTTCAGAGAAGTAGGAGTGCAGGCTGCGAGAACAGACAAATCTTCCAGTTCCTAATCTCCAAAATATGTCAAGAAACTAGTCTAACTACTCAGTCTGGATGTTTGGTAGACAATTTACCCCTTGCTGGGAAGTGAAGGGTCCCCTTCTTCCAGAGCTGTTGAAATTCTGAGTGAAAGAGAAACCTGACTTGATTTTAATTAATCTATTCAGGCTGTGCAGGTGGCAAGACTGCTTGTGATCCTGGAAGAACTGAAGGCAAACTTTTAAAGAAAAAAAAAGCCTCAACTGTTTAAAATCAAAGACATTTGAATGACTTGCATGGTTAAACTCCAACTCCTGCATGCTTTTAGTTTGGTAGTGTTGCACTGTTCTCAAAGTTGTACCTTACTCTTTTATATCTTTTCTGATTAATCAGTTCTGGAAGGCATGCAGGATATACAGGCTGGCAGGCAAATTAATGTTGTGAGAAGCCTTAACTCCCATTTCCTGACTTTTAACCTTGAACTATCTCAGGAATTTTGCATTTGAGTGATTAAGAGGGTATGACTGACCTCCTGCCTTTCTCCTGCTAGCAGAGCCAGTTTGTTAATCTCTAGGAATGATCTAAAATCTGTAAGTGGCTTTTGATAGTCTTCTCCCTGCAAATAACTTAGTAGTTCTTTGCTTCCAAAGGTAAATGATCCGTATGGGAAAGAAATGCATGTGCAAATAGACTGTCATTGTGTGCAAAGCAGAGCTTGTAAACATGCAAGCCTTTCTCAAAAATGGATAGAACAAGAAAGCTCCTAAATAGTAAACTGATGCATACTAGATAGGCTCGTTGTGACTGGTGGGGTGTTCAGTTGTGTACTGTACAGCTAGATGTTTCCATGAGTCTGTTTGAGTAATGTAAGTCTATTATGACTATTACATGTATGTGTATTTGTTTGGAATGCTTGAAATACAGGCTATTGCCTGATTCCTGGAGTCCTTGTTAAGTCCTGAATGCTTTGTGTTAGTATCTACCTTGGCAGCACGACTGATTTCTGTAGAGAAAGAATTTGGAAGTTAGCTACTTGTGCAAAAGAGAAGTTAGTAATTTGTATGACAGATTACATACGATTCAAGATCACCTTAATGAGCTTCTTGGGTTATTCTCATGTCTTCTTCAAAGAGCAGAAGAGACCATCACTGAGTTCTGTGGTGTCAATAAAACTGTTTAAAATGAAGATAGTTTGGAAAATGAGCTTTGAAGGTAAATGTTGGGCTTGCTTCTCCCAGAGGTGGCCCGGTACTTGGAGCCTCTGGGGCTAGAAGGAGATACAGGATGAAAGAAATGTTTGGGAGGCTGAGAAGATGCTTGATAACCATGGTAACAAAGGCAATCACTTCTGAAAAGAATGCAGCCCTGCAGTCTGAGTTGCTCGATGTTGTTGTGTTGTGTTTTTTTAAGTGCGTTGCTATTGGTGATGTTTAGGTTGTGGCTTAAGCAAATTTGTTTGGTTTAGAGCAACAACAGTATAATCTGTTTTTTCTCAGATGACCCTGGCTTTACTGCAAGGGGTATAATTCTGTTCCTGTTTATCCTTTGTCCCAGCAAAAATGGGATGGGGCAGCAACTGACAGTCACTTAAACGACATCTGTTTTGGGTAACCAGAAGTTTAGGGGGACAAAGCCTTTGAGTGACTCCCAGAATAATGTTGGGCTTCGACGAGTTTGAAAAGTCTTATTTGATCTCTCATCAGATTCCTTAGGGTAGAGTTAAGCTTTTAAAATTTGTGGTCACTTCTTAAAGGTTTCTCACCGTTGGCTGGGAAGCACTTTCCCTTTGTAATTCCTGTGAGCTTATGGGGGCTCTGGATTGCTCCTTTCTGCTCCCCTGGGTGGGGAGGTCTCCCCTTCTCAAAGAGCTGCAGGTGCTGAGGTTGTGGTGCGGCTGAGGGTACCAGGTGGCCCAGACCTGCCTGTTGTCACTCCTCAGGATCTGCCTGCTGGGGGTGAGCTGCTCTCATCACTGTTTCCCTGCATTGCAGCTGGAGTGGGAATCCAAGGGAGTGTTTCACAGTGCTCAGGTGTGGGCCAGTGGGTGAGGAAAGCTTTGCTGGTGAGAGATGACAAAGCAGGGCTTCCCTGCTGCCACACCTTGGGCCTCCAGAGGTAATTCTCTGTGCAGTGAGAGAAGATGCTCTGAGGGAAAAGAGTTACTATAGTGACTAACAGCCCGGTGTATTTCAGGGCTGGATCACAGAGTTGAGTAATAAATGTGTGGGAGTCTATTTTTAAAAGCTCTTCTAAGGAGTAGATTGCTCTAGTCCTAGAAAAGTTGTCTGAAATGTGACAATTTTTTTTAATGCTGAAGCTTAAAAATAATCATCGTCTGTCTTGAGAATGGGATGACCTCATTAAAAACAAAGACGCCTGTATGTCATTGTGGCGAGACTCCTGGCAGCGATTCTTGCCGCAGCAGCCTCCTGAATTACAGCGGCTTTACCCGTGTTCAGCAGGTTCCTCAGAGCTCAGGCCCGTAAGGATCCCTTGCAGCTGCCCCAGTGTCAACGCTGGAACTGAGGTGCTTGTGGCCTGTTCCGTTCTCGTCTGTGCAGCGCATGCTGCCACGCGGCAAGCAGTGAGTTTGAGTCAAATGAGACACAAAGAAATGCTGTGTAAATAATTCATTGAAGAAACCACTGAAAATAAAACCTGACTCCAAGCTTCTCCCACAGAATGCTGGGTTCAAAAACTGATACTGTAAGAGAAATGGCATGAGTAGAAATATTTGCCAGAACTAGCGATTTCTTATCTTGCTTGACTTCTTGCCCCTGAGACCCACGTGCCCCATACAGTCGGTGTGTGAGGCAAGGAGAAGAAGGACCCAAGCTGTCAGAGCTGCCGAGCGGCGGTGGCCGGTGCGGTAGCTGTAGCTCTGGACGCACAGGACCTGCGCGGTCCAGGTGTTGCCTTTGTTTGTTCTGCGGTGAGCTGTCGCTATCAGTACAGCGAACTGTCGGAAATCCCCTGGTCTGTAGTTCCACCCGTGCAGAGTGATGAAGGATTTTTATATAAGACCATGTGATCTGCACTGAACTGATTAAAATAAGGCTCTACTGTTTGAGTGGCTTTACTTTGTTATGGCGGTTTGAGGAACCCTGCAAATAGGGGATTAAATGGGTTTAAGCACGGCGCAGAAACTTGACAATCCATTGTGGGTTGATGAATACTCAGCGTCTTTGTGACCTAAGCACGCTGTTTGCTGTGTACTCATGTGTGTGTGTGTGTGTGCACATAGACGTCTGTACACACAGCCATGAGCCTAACTGAAAGGCTGTGAGGTTCTGTTAGGTTGCCGTAGGCCACCAGTTGGCACTGAAATCCAGCAATTAAAACTAACGTAACATTATTTTTGTAAGAATTTCAGAATTGATTTGTTACCTTTGCAGTATTAACTTCAAATTTGTAAACGGCACAGTTCACCCATTTACTGCTTGTCAGAAACCTTTGTGGTGTTACAGCCATGTTTAACAAACCTTCCGTCAATCAAAAACTTGTCATACAAGAATTATTTGCCTTCAGTTTCCTGTGTAATGAGGTTTTTTGATTGACAACAGTTGAGTTAAAAGGCTTTCTGAATCTGAGATGAGCAAGTTTTGATTTAATAGTGCTTGTGAATGATAGTGTTGGCTTCCAGTTTTATCTGTGGAAGAAGCTGAAGATCAAAAATCATAGATGCAGAAACCTCTCATTAGAAATGGCATGACTTGCTAAATTAGAGCTAGGAAACTGTCGATTTCCTGCTGCGGAAGAGGGATTTGAAAATCATTTGATGTACAACTACTTCAGCTATTGGGGCAGACAGTTTCACAGAGCTGGAAGTGTCTTGGTGCTTTTATGGGATGGCGGGTGGGGGCAAGGACTATGGCTTCCCCTGTCCTGCCTCTGCCTCAAGACCTAAAGATACTCCTTGGGTTAGTACATCATATGAGGCTGTTATCTTCTACCTCTGCTATCAGGACTGGTTCTGAAACGGTGCCCTTGGCTTGCTGGGTGATGGCTGCTAAGGGTACCTGGTGTCCAGGTATCTTACTGATTGATTACGCTTGCCCCAAGTAAATTCAAATTTCATGAATGAAATCAAATGCAAAAATAATGTACTGAAAACTAAGAAAAGATGATGTGAGGTGATAAAGGTAAGTTGACATGCTGTTTCAAAACACTAAATTTTCCTAATAAAAAAAAGGACCCTGATTGAAACTCAATGAATGTCTTTTCCTTTTCCTCTGAGTAGGGGAAAAGGCAGCCACAAGCAAGATGGACTTGAGATACAGAGGAGCTGATCTGTGACAGGAACACGTGGGTTAATTTTTGGTGAGCTAGAAGGCCAGAGTTAGGCTATGATTTGGAAATCTCCTCTAGCTCAAGCTGGTTTCTCCTTAAGGAATTCCACACATGGTTTAATTTCCAACTTAAAAGCATGTGAATCATTTCAGTGGTAGTTTTGGTCTAACTTCTGCTCTAAAAGGGTGTTAGGGCAAACCTAGTACAGCTGGAAGATGTGGACAATCTCATGGGCCTAAAGTGTCATCTCTTTTAACTAGACTGGCTTGAGTTTAATAAAAATCGCTGTACCTATGAACTTGTGGGGTTTTTTCCCACTTGGCTCCCTCTTTGGAGATCAGAAGTCACACAAAGTCAGGATTTTCTGAACTTCTAGGTATGCTGCTTTCTCTTGAAAGTTTGGATGAATGTGTCCGGAGGTTTCCCTATCCAAGGATGGTAAGTTATGCATAAATCGTTTTGTAGGTTCCTTTCCCTGGAGTGCATGCACAGTGGGTAAAAACAATCGATTCTTCTAGACAGCTGCAGCTTTGCGTCTGGCTACAGCGAGGGCAAATTAAATGATAACATGATTTGACGGAGTTGATGAGACTTTTCCAAGGCTGCATGGAAGCCGTGTGAATTGCAAATGAGATGTTTCAAAAGAAATAGTTCTGCAGATGTGTCCTGGCTTTAACTTCCTGAATGCAGAAACTGCTGTTTTATGCAGAAATAATACACTAACTGAATTGTGACTTGCTGTGAGGAATAAAAAAATTACTTATTTAATCCATTGCACTACATTGTGCATGTGCTTAGGGAGATAGTCTGCATAATAAAAGCCAAAATTGTACTGAAATAAACCAATTTTCTAAAAGGGGTCCAAAAATCAACTATCTTAAAAAAGGAGATTAAATATCTCCATGTTATGGTTTACTCATTAATCTGGCTATGCAACATATTGCATGTCTTTCATCTGTCATTGTAGCATTGCCTCTTTGATTTGTGCCAGTTTTTTCTGCAGCAGCAAGGGAAAGGAGTTGAGAACAGTGATTTGGTTATGAAGCTGCAGTTATTTGGGGAAATAGCTATATGACATACATTGTCTGTAGTAAATGGAATTACTTTGTTAATTCTAAAAACTAATTACTTTTGTTCGCTAGTTGAATGACAGGTTTCTCCTTTAATGAGTAGTTCCTCTTCTGTACAAACGGGAAAGTTGCAAGCTTGTGTTCAGCCAGGGAGGACAGCACTAGTCAGGGGTGCGTGGTGGTGGGTGCTACTTTGGAGGTGTTCTGAATGTCTGATGTGTAAAGGTGATGCGCTCTGTTTCTGAGCCCTAGTAACTGCTGGCAAGTCTCCCAGCAGAACTGGGTTGGCTTCTGTCATTGCCATAGCAGACTGATTCTACCTTTCTACCCTTTCTCCAAAACTCCGGCTGAAAGAATTGAGTGGATGGAGTTCGCGCATTGCATTTGATAAGAAAACATCCTGAAGCTGCTTGGTCCTGGCCTGCTGTTGAGCCTGACGGTTCCTGGGCATGCCTAGAAGAAATTCAGCTGCCTCTAGCAAAAGCAGACTGGGCAAAAGCCAGGCAGAAACTTTGTGGGCTTGATATTAAAATCTGGGAGCTCTTAAGTTGGCATCCTGACACCGTTCCCTGATGAAAGTAGTCCCAAATTCTGGCTCAGATGCAGAAGCTCAGCGCTGTGTGGGGATGGGGGTTTGGTTCTAAAGCAAGTTCTGATTCTTGAGCAGAATTCTGCTCAGTGTGTGTAGTACAAATTGAGCTACTAAGGTGTGTTTTATACCTGCAGCACACCTTCATCAGTGAGCTTGGTGCACTTGTATTGATTTGATTACCGCTCTGTGTTGAGAGAGAAGTTCTTGGATCACTCAGCTGCAGGTGTTCCCCGTTTCCAGTCTTGCTGTCACAGCACATCTGTACTCCTCTTGGGCACGGGAGCAAGAATCCCAGAGCTCAGTGTTCAGAGCTGCTGCTTCCCGTGTCTGTACTTGTGATGCTTCCACTTGAATTGCTAAAATTAAATAAAAACAGATGCGACGAGAGGTGGAAGTATAAACTTAGTGCTTAAATGAAAATTGCCAATGTGTTTTGCCACAGCCCTTTCATCTGCATTATCTCCTGGGATACTTGCTTGCATCTGACCTTACTTTGCATTTTTATCTCTGTGCATCTTTGACTTGGTGAGCTCAAAGCAGCACATAGCTGGATCCACAGGCAAAGACTTTGGATAAGGGATAGCAATCAGAAGTACTGAGTTTCTCTTTTATTTTTGAGTAATCTCTGTTTTCTGTATGAACACGTTATTGGTACAGCCTAGATTAAAAAGGGTAAAAATAATAGACCTTTCAGTGAAACTTCACTGATAAAGGGACTGTTTTAGCAGTTCTATGCTGGGAATTTCTGTTTTTTTGTTGTTGTTGTGCTGCAGAGCTTTAAATTCCCAGTTTCTGAGGGATAGTGATTCAGGCAGCCCTTTAGATGGCAAAGGCAATGTCTTTAAAGAGAAGTGCAACAGAAGGTAAATTTAAAGAGACTACTGGCTTATGTAGCTTTCACAGAAATGTTTCTACCCTGCTCTTGCCATGTACCAGATTTCCAGGTCACGTTCTGGGGAAGTCCATTAGTCTTTTTAAGTGTTGATGATTTTTATATCCAACCGCTTACAGTTGAAAGCTTTTTCCTAAAACTCCCTTTCATGCTGATGTGTCACTGTAAGATGCTAATGTGGGTCTCCCAGTTTGTTGCTCATTGCCTCCAGATAAAGTATGTTCAAGTGTACTCAAAACTTTGTAAAACTTTTTATCAAAAAACGTCAGCCCCACTGAACTATCTTTGGATCTGAAAGACTTTCTGCAGACCTGTTCAGTCTCTTACTGTGGGTTGGAAACTTGCTCTCTTAACCCTCTTGTGTTCTCGTGCTGTGCTGCTTGTGCACAGCCCGGTACAGCTCCGTGGCCGCTTTCTGGCCACGCTGCTCGTAGATGTGCAGCAGGTAGAGAGGTGCTGTGGGGCTTTGCTGCGTGTCCTGTGCTTGCTGCCTGAAGGGCCCTTCTGGTGAGCCCGGCTCACGGCCCCCAGCACGAAGTCGTGGCCCTGCTGCCGGCTGTGCCCCGTGCCGCGTGGTGGGCTGCTGCTGTGGCTGCGTGGGCCTGTGGCATCTTAAGCTTTTGGCAGCTGGATGCTTTGAGATGGGTTTGCAAGCTTAATTCTTTCTGGCTTGTGCCTCCTAGCATTAATGCGTTTGGTTGGTAGTTTTTTCTGGTGCAGGCAGAATCTAGTGAGCTCAGAGTCAAAAGGAGGAAAGGAGCATGGCTTGAGTAACTGAAATCTGCAGGATGCGCTCAAGGAGTAAGCTTTGTTCTAGCTACACAGGCCTTCAGGGTATTGCTGGATGTGGTCTCTAACAGAAAAACTCATCGGAGCGATTTTGTGGAAATACTTCCTTGTTTGGACTGAGTGGGTTACACACTTTTTTGTGGTACTGAGAAACTAGTCTAGTTTGTCGTTAATGAAACGGAACATATTGCAATGCAAATGACTGGAGTTGCATGACAAGTGGTCCCACAGTCCTCTACACTTGCTATTGATTGTGTAGTCTTAATTATTCATGCTATGCAAATTGCATTACTCATCTTACTTCTTCTTGTCTACATATTTTTGATACAGGACTTGCTTGCAAACAATCTTGCTCTTTCAGTAGAGAGACTGGATTGTTTCTGGCAAAGTTCTTATGTTCCTTTGAACAAGTACTGACTGAGCCGGATGAGGCTTGGGAGTTTTGTCGCAATGAATTCATCTTGCTGCAACTGTAGATGAAGGAAGGGAAGAGTTTGCAGAATATTATTAAATAAGAGCAAAAGCTCTACAATAGTTTTCAGCTTTCTTAGTGTTTTATACCAAGTCTGTGTTCTGCTCTGTTATTTGGAATTGACATGTGGGAGTGTTTTTTCATTAACCCTAGATATTATTTTGCATTTCAGGTATACTAAACCACTAACCTTTGCAGACTGCATTAGTGATGAATTGCCGTTAGGATGGGAAGAAGCTTATGACCCTCAGGTTGGAGTTTATTACATAGACCACAACACCAGTAAGTGACACCTTATTGTATTTTGCAGAGTGATTATTTTGTATCCGTGTTAAAATGTGCTGAACACAAAACTCACGAAATTGCTGAACAGCATGTTTTAGAGTAGGTACAGCTCAGATCCTGTCCTTCTGCATCCTGGGAGTTACTTCCTTCTCTCATACAGGGATGAGACACCTTTTTGTTTGTGATCTTCAGATCTGCAGTCATGTTCAAGCTGTGGACACACCTCTCTAAGATTTGGCTCTACTGAAGAGGCTGACTAGGCAGCAGTGATTTGGAGTTTGTTCTTAGCCTGGAATTTGTCCTTGTGGCTAGACCATCAGAAACAGTACAAAGGTCTTGTGTTGATTTCCCTGGCAGGCATACACTGAGTGACTGCTGCCATGGTTAATGGAGCTCCCTGAGCTGCAAGACTTCACATTGCCTTTATTAGAAAGGAAACCCCCAAGTAAGCTTGGGGTATCCCGAATGGTGTGCAAGTAGGAAAAGAGTTAAATTTGAGCTTGTGGCATTTTTATTCTGGATGTCCAAACTAAGCCACTGCTTACTGTCTTTGTTAGGTTGCTTGATAGGCCAGAAGTGTTACGCTTTACAAGCTCACTTGAACTGTAGGTAAGAAAATTCAGAACTTGATACGTTGTTAAGAAGTGTGTGGTGTGTTGTGCTAGAGCAGATACCCTGAAAAAGGAGTCATAACCAAAATAAATCAGTGACTTTTGCTTTCTTCAGAGAACTGCTGTGATTGCAGTCCAGAAGTTCACAGCAGAGCCATGCCCAGGCCCTTTCAGAATTAGTTTTTTGTAGCTAATGCAAAGAGAAAGACTTCTAAAGGACAAAAGTACCTTGACATTTGTTTAAAAAGAATAAATAGAAATCTGCTTCTATGACTTCAACTGAAAACTTCAGCTATTTTTTTTAGCAAGCTACAAGATCTTTTACTTAAAAGTGTGGAAGTCAACTTTATATGTCTTGGCTATCTTCATATGCTTCCCTTCCTTTCAGAGGCCACATTTTCACCTGGCTTAAGATTGCATGTTCCAGGTTTTACCAACTTCTGGATATTAAAAATGCACAATAAAAATACCTGTTCTCAAAAAGCACTAACTGCCCTCTGCGATACCAAGATTAAGTGTGTGCAGATTTGAAGGTAATACACTTTTATTTAGAACTTAAGTCTTCCCAATATCACAGCATTTACATACTTTTAAATACTTGTTGGACTTCTTCAATGTTGCAGCTAGGAGAAACTTCAGCATGTAGCTGGGACAAACAAAGTAAGATCTTAGCTGTATGTTTGAGTTGACCCCTCTGTGAGTGCACAAAGATCTGGTTGCAGGTTTGAGACCTGTGTGGTGCAGGGTAGTTATCCATGGTCCATACCACTTGAAAGCACCACAGGTTTCAAGGGTGTGCAGTTACAGCTTCAAACCATGCTTAACAGCAGTTGATGTTAAAATTATCTTCTATAAGATGCCAGAGGCTACAGTACTTGAACTAGAATTTCAATTAAAAGGTTTCAAAAGAAGAGAAACAAAATCATGACTCTATTTCTTAAGCCAGCTCTAATTCAAATCATGATAAAGCAAACCATATCCACTTACCTTCAGATAATCAAGAAGCACATCTTTGTGGTTTGTGTGAAGTATTCTCTGGAGAGTGTCCAAAACCACCTTCTTCTCCAAGGTCTTCTGCAGATTGCCTGTGCAGGAAGGAACCGTCAGCAGGGAATGGAGGCACGTTGGTTCTTGCTGCAGACTTGAAGTATTTGAGCCTAATTATCCAAAATGAGCCCAAGGACAGACCTAAATTTAAGTCTAAAGCCAGGAGCCATTTAAAAAAAAGTGAGATGGAGAACACTTCTAACCTTTTCTCTGAGGCAAAATAAACATAATTAAATAGAATTGAGTATTCAGAATATTCCTATTACAGTATTCATGCATAGCCCTGAGTATCTCAGACTCTGGTAGAACTTCTTTGGAATTTGATTTGCCCACAGAAATGATGATTTTCTTTCTAGATGCTGATGCAAGCATAGTAAGGCTACATTTTTCAAATGTGAAGATTTATTTACGACAAGCCCAACATTTAAATTAAAAATTCACAAGACAACAAATTATATAACTACCTGTATTTCCGTAGCCCTTGTGTCTGACTTATGAATGTATTTTGCATTTCTCAGTAGCTGGGGGCAAACAGAGCCCTTGGCCAACGTTTTAATAGGTTGTGACTGCGTGTTTGAAAATCTAAGCTTGATGCTGCAATCAAGGGGATACAGTTAGTGATTAGTAAGAAGGAGGAGGTGAGTATTTAGAAAAATGGGAACAAAGCAGCTTCAGTGCGTAACAGTGCTTCCATCCTGTCTGTGATCTGGCTGCTACCAAGTGTTTGCTTTGTCTGGTGGTATGTGCATTTGGGGCAGTGTTTTTCCGTGGACTGGCTCATCATGGAGTTGCACGGAAGTTGCTGTGCCTGAGCAGAGAGCTATGGCAATGTCATCTTACAATTGAGGTATATAAAAACCGCACAGTCTCATAGCGCAGCTCCGGACAAGCTAGTCTTCTTTCTCTCTGCCCCCTTGCCCTCTTCCCTGCCCTTTGCACAGGCAGGCAGTGGGGAGGTTTGCGAGGTGCCCCCTTCACTGCATGCACAAATGCGGCAATGGGAAGGATGGGCTGCCAGTGTGTTCATCAGCAAAGAGGCAGAGAGGATCTGCAGGTGGAACAGAACAGATGACTTGAAGAGCACCCCTCTGTCCCTAATTACTGTATCTGTGGCCAAGAGTGAGGCAGGCCCTGTGAGAATGAATTCCCTAATTTCTAGTGAAGGGAAATAGAAGTTTTTTCCAACTTCTAACAGTCTGTGGAAGTACTTCAGATCTCTCTAGTGTTGACTTTACTTATCAGAGAAGCTGATGACTTATTCCCCCCATCATCCCTTCAGTACCATATCCTCAGACAGAAAACTGTAGCTCGTGTTCTTTGGGTCAAGTATGAGTGTGGATTACGAATGGTACATTTGCTTGGGGATGAAGAGCTTCATCTGTCCCTGGTTTTGCAGTGTTCAAGTGAAGAGCTGTGATGGATGAACAGTACTGTATTGTTTTTTGTGCATGCTGTCTGCATATCAGTTAAGCTGCACCATAACCTGAATTAAATGCCATGTAAGGTGCTGGATTTCTGAGAGATGAAGGATCAGACTTTGGGGGGATAGAGGTAAGATGGTTTTAATTGGGGCAGGTCTTTGAGAGCAAACTTCTCCTTGGATTCCTTGTCAAAGTGCGTAGTACTAAATTACTGTTTTTTTTCACACACAATTTTGCGTTGTATGTTTAAAAATGTGGCAGCTATTGGCTTGAAAAATTTCACTCAGTTTTTCTGAGCGTCTTCATGTTCGTGTGAGACTGATTTTTTTCAAAAAAAGTGGGTGAGGTTTTCTCTTGCATTGTTTTAATGGTGCCTGGACTGTACCTCTGCTCCCATAATGGAGTTGTTCAGCATTATGAAGCAGACTTTTATAGTCTTCCTCCTGGTGGCTTATAATGGAGGGATTTCCCTGTGGCAGCTTCCACTGCCCTTCTTGCAATTATAGGAAGAACAAGCTGCTAGTTGAAGGAAAAACTGGAAGTAACCAAGCTTGAAGTAGCCACAGGTACAGGTAGGTTCATGACCTAGTGTCCTGAATTAGATTTCAAGATTCATGGGTACTTTGCCAACGTATCCATTAAGCATGAAATTGAGTCCTGACTCATGGTTTGACACACTTATTCATGCAGTCTGGTCTGGGGAAGCTACATATCGGGAATATCAGGAGCATCTCTGGGTAATTTGCAGCAGACTTCTCCCTCTGGTTCAACTGCGGAGTAAAGGGAGTTACTCTGTTTGGATGTAGGTAATGGTTATCTGGAAAACGGGATACAGGGGGCAAGAATAGAGCCAGGAGCATCGGATTTTCAAACTCTTGCTGCTCTGTGTTCCTGACTTTTCCTTTGTTCCCTCTAAGCAAGACCACAGTGTTTGTCTTGGGAGGGCACCAGCACCTACAACTGACACAAATAGCTGTTTTTTCCCTCAAGTTATTTTGGGGCAGTTTTTCAGGTTTCACTCTAGTATTCATAACAGTTGACATCTTGCTTCTGCTAGCAGGATCTATAAAAACTTTTTGCTGAAACAGTTCTATGAACTATACTGTTAGTCTCTTGAAAAATTTTTTTCCCCTCTACTCAACTTACTTTTGCTGCTTTTGTTCAGGTTGTGCTATGTAACTTGAAGTGCCTTGTGTTCTTTTGGGTCTTAAGATACTGTTGAAACAAGTTACTGTTGGAGTTCCCTGTTGATTTTTCTCCTCAGCATGATCATGGACAGCTTGTGAAAATGTGGTTGTGTCCATCCCTTGGGTAAAATTCTCTATTCCGATTTCTGCTTCTAGGATTATTGTCAAAATGTTCTCTTGCCTAAATCCTGAATATTGCAGTGTTAGTCGTATGCCTGACACACTGAAGAGCTGCTCATGCCTTCCACCATGGGCAGCTCTTACTAAATGTTTAAAGAGGCTCTTCAGATATGCAGATTAGATTCCTACTGATAGTTTCAAGCAGCTCCTTTTTATTGATTATTCATGATGTGGTGAATAGGCATGCCTATTCAAGCACGGTAGTTTAGACGGTTTAGAGCACTTAGTCAACTGAATATTGAAACGTGTACCAAGCAAGAACATGTAACCTTGAAAGAGAAATGAAAAGTATTTTTGGACACTTCTTCACAAAAGAGGCAAATACAAATTTATGTAATTACTATTAGGACTGTCTGCAAGTTTGTGCCCTTATGCCTTTTCCTTGATTAGAAACCCAAAAGGCAATGTATTGGTTGTGTTGGGATAACAGAGATGAAGGTGATGTAGCTAGCTGTTTGCCTACATTACCAAAAAATATTTTTCTTAAAGCAGACCTCCTTATTCTGCAGTGATTACTGCTGTGCTCTCTTTCAGTGAGGGAAGGGTTTACTCCCCTCCTGAGATGCTGTTTATATAATGCAGTTTGAGGTGCTTTCACAGATTCTGTGATTTAGTAATTTTGTTTGTATTTACCTATGGAATCTGAGTGAGACCAATTTCTCCCCCTTGCTAATAACAGTCACTTTGCAGCCAAAGAGAACAGGCAGAGTTGTAACTGCTTTCACATTGTTGAATGCGGTCATGTGGCAATGAAGTTTTCTGAAAGTTTTTTTATTAGTGAAATAGCAGAGCTATTTCATTAGAAATGTTATAAACCAGGTACAATAAAGATAAGCCTGACACTCAGTGTCAGTCTTCTAGTGCTTGTGTGGATGTTTTAAGGGGCAGAACCATGTTGGCTTCAGTGGCAGAAGAGTTGGAGAGTTGTACGTTGATTTCAGCATGTACTATTCTATACAATGAATCAGAATCGCAGAGCTTGTTGGAGTTCATTGTGGATCAATGCTCACTTCCTAAGGGGGCAAAAAGGAAAGGGACATGTCCTTATTCCACTTTTTTAATGGGAGAAGGGGCACAGGGCAATTTTAAAATATTGGCATGAATGGTGGAGCTTCTCCAGGCAGCAATACAAGCCTGCATTTCATTGATCTTACCGTCTTCTGTTTTCTGTTAAAGAAACTACACAGATAGAAGATCCTCGTGTGCAATGGCGGCGGGAGCAGGAACATATGCTGAAAGACTACCTTGTCCTGGCCCAAGAGGCAATTGCTGCGCAGAAGGAGATCTATCAAGTTAAACAGCAGAGGCTTGAATTGGCCCAGCAAGAATATCGGCAGCTGCATGATGTTTGGGAGCACAAACTGGGCTCTCAGACCAGCTGTGAGTATTATCCAAGTGACTTTTAGTCATGATCCCACTTAGGACAGTAAAATGCTTGAAGCTGGTCCTCTGACAGAGCACCAGGGTCTGTTATGCTGTGTCAAATACTCTCCGCGTTTGCTTTTGAGACAAACTGAGCAATAGTTGCTTAACACCTATTTGCTCAAGTATAATAACTATTATTAACATTATTACTGTGGTTTGCTCGGTCACTGGAGTCAGTGTGCAGATTTTCAGCATGGGCTTTAACAAATATGGAAAAAAAGAGGTTATGTTGTGTTTCTTGACTCTCCTGTCCAAAATACAGAAGCAAGGAAAGAAGGCTAGTCTTGGGTAGCATTCCTAGGCCTCATGGCAGTTTAACATCCCAGGTAGTTTAGTGACTGTCTCGAGGAGCTAAAGATCTGTATTTTATGTCGTGCAACAGATAACACCGGTGGAGTATCTCTATATAGAGAACATGGTTTTGTGCTCTATATTATCTGTCACAGCAGGAAACATCAATGCCTGTTGCTTAAAAAGTTGGTGCAGAGAACTTTATAGAAGGCCAAAATCCTTGTTACTGTTACTGGTGAGGAAGTGGAAAATGTCCAGAGGAGGATATACTTTGTGCAATTTGTCCAGGAAGTTTTTTCTGTAATCCTTACTACTGTATACTTTGTTCTTGCTATCACATCAAAGGACTGATAACCCCCCCAGTCTTTTCACTCTTTCTGGGTTATATCTTATGGTGGTGAATTCAGGTGGCTCATTCTGTGCCTGATGTCAAGAAGTATTTAAGTAGTTTTGTCATTGAAGGGTTCTTAAAATTTGAATAGGGTCCCATCCCTCATCTCTGAAGTAAGGTTTTTGATCTTAAGCAGTACCCTACCTAAGTACTGGTGTATTAAAGCAATACATTTTGAACGTGAATTGCATTGATGTTATGCTGTCTATCTGTAAAAACACAACCAAACAAAGAGAAATTTTCCCCGTGGTTTTATAGGGCATAAACTGATGGCTGCAAGGATCAAAATAACTCCCTTGCCTACAGCTACCTCTAACAACATTGTACGCTGGGGAGCTTCTCTGCCTTCTGAAGCACAAGGGTTTTAACTGCTGCTGAGAAAAGAGTTCTGCTCTTAATGAGACGTTGATTTAATCTGATGTGACACATTGGATGATTGGTCTTGTCCTCAGGGCTGTGAGAAGGCTTGTATCATGTTTTTCGGTTTCTTCTCATTCTTTGCTTTCCTATGTTTCTATACATTCAGTGGATTGTTTACACAACAAGAAAGTCTAAAAAAATAAAGTAAACCTTTATGCAATATTTTCCCTTCAGTTGTGCTAAATGCTTTTGGAAATGTAGGAGATGAGATGAGAGATTCTGGCAAACAGGTAAAAGGCCCACATCAGCCATGTGTGGAGGGAGTGATGGGAGGTCCTGAATCATGGTGGGGCTGGTAGAAGAGTAGGGGAGGATGGTAAAGCTGCTAAATTTAGTGTTTGTTTTGCTCTAGTGCTGTCTGGCTCATCATCAAGTTCCAAGTATGACCCAGAGATTCTCAAAGCAGAGATTGCTACTACAAAATCCAGGGTAAGAAGTACAAGTGGACGTTTGCTTACCACAAGTAATCCTCAGATATTTCCAAACATCATTACAAATACTAAAAGGAGATGCCAAAGCAGTTGAAAAGGCTAATGTTGCCATTCTTTGTCTAAGAGATAAAATATCGGAGTTCTCAAATGTTTAACAGCTTAGTTTGAAACAATTGTTTTCCTAATTGACTTTAGACTTCCTTGAATGCTGATAGTATGTCTTGCTCCACAGCTACCCAGTGAGATATTTAACTGTGTGCTCGAGTATGTTTTGCTCCACAGCTACTCAGTGAGATATGCTTACTGTATGCTCACTCCTGCTCGCTCCTCGGTGCACTGCAGCACTGGAGAGCTGAGAGCTCTCTCCAGAGACTGGCAGCTGTTTTTCCGTGAGCTCAGTGCAGACGGTTCGCAGCAGCAGTGTGCTCTCTCATGCAGAGCTCAGTTTGGGAAGAAGAAAGGACTGAAGTAAAGTAGGTCAGTCTGGCCTCTGTGGAGGAATATAAAACAGCAAGCGGTAGGGTCAGTGGATTTAAAATATGTATTATCGTCCTGCTGTGTTACTTGTGCAGTGGGGGCTTGTTAATTTGGTATCTTAGAGGATGGCTTGTATCATTGCAGTGTAACTCCAGTCTTGATACTTAATGTTTTTTAATGAATGGGAAGATTTTAAACAGCAGTGAGTAAAATCAGCATGTTCCATTTCTGTCCTTTGAATTTTTTTCATTTTTCCTGCTTATGAGGTTGGAACTTCCCTTGAGCCCCTGGTTAAATGATGTGACATCTGAGTGCTGGCTAGATCCCTAGTTGCTGATAATGTCCTGATGAAGATGCAGTCAGGGCTGTTAGCTGCTGTTGAGATGGAGCGATCATCAGGAAACTTGGTCTAGAGAGTACGTTCTACACTGAATAAGTTTTGAATTGAATGGGTGGTTCTGTACCTCAATACTCATGTATCACTCTAAAAATGTAACACCTTTCTGCAGGTCAATAAACTCAAAAGAGAGGTAGCTCACATGAAGCAAGAACTCCAGTACAAAGAGCATGGATTTCAAACACTGAAGAAGTAAGTTTGTTCTGGAGATCTTATTTTCAGTGTAGAACATCTGGCTTGTAATGCATCCCCCCTCTACATTTATAAGCAGCTGCCTGAAGAACATATGCTGTAGTATGTTGCTGCTGAGATCTTTAGGCATGTGCAGTTCAAAGCCATGGGGTTAGTTCGCGCAGATGTATGCATGTACATGATTGGCTGCATCGCAACTGACTTCGTGGCAAAAAGATTTTGAACCAAGATCCTATCATTAAATGCTATTGCTTTACTCAGTATTGCTCGATACTGATGAGACAACACAGCCTATTGTCTTAATTATAACAGTTGTTGTTTTTGGGCACAGAGGAAAAAATTGGGGTGGAGGGGAAGGGGAGAAAGTTTCAGGTATTTACCTTGTATGAATACACAGCTGGCATACTTTAATGTCACTGATGAGTATCTTACTAATTTTTTGTAAGTGCCAACTTCAGTAAGTAGTCGTTTGAGGAGAGGGAAGAATGAGGTGGCTTGTAGTTAGGTTGTATGTGCGAATACATCCATGCGAGTGAGGTCTGTGCCTGGTTTTCAAAATCATGACTTAAATGTAGTTCCATACATGTCTAACTTGATATTCTGTGTGTTAGAAACAAGGTAACTAGCAGCAATCTGTCTAAACACTGTTTTTTGGTTATTTTTTCCCTCTCATCTTTTCCCTTCCTAAGGAGTCAAAGCAATTGTATGGCTAAAATCAGAGTTTCTAAGTTTAATGTACTTCTGAGTGGAGTAACTTAGTGATGATCAGGCTTCTTTGTTCCTTCTGCTTGTCTGTTTTACCTAGTGTGATTTCTTATAAATGAATGTCAAGATGTATGCATATAGGACGATTAAGTTGATTGCATTATATAAAGCATTAGCTTACTGTGTTTTTTTAAATTTCCATGCAGAATTGACATGAAAATGTCCGATACTCAAGGTGGCTACAAACTCGATGAGGCACAAGCCATTTTAAGTGAAATGAAAGCTCTCAAGAAGGCCATCACATCAGGGGAGAAGGAAAAACAAGACCTCATTCAGGTATTGAAACTGCATGACTTTATAGTATTTTGTCTCCATTAGTATAAAGTTGAATTTGAGAAGTAATTTAAGTATTCTGTTTTTCAGTTATGTAATTTAGATTTTATTAACACAAAGTAGTTCTGTATTGTGGTTGGACTGCGGTCTTTTCATTCCTTAGGTTGTAACTGACAGTAGTAAGCACTTGGTTAGAGATGGGCTTTTGTCTCGGGGTTTATTGATCAAGAATGAACCAGTGTGACTGTACTGCTGTCAAAGAGCAGATCTGCAGAAGCCATGAAAAAACTGTGGCCCATTTGGTTTGCCTCCTCCAGTAGACTCCTGGCAGAGTACCCGTCTGCCTGTGGGCAAGAGAGTGTGCTAATGCCTTGTGTGCGCAGACAGGCGGGTTTCTTCATGCTGTGGGAGGTGCAGTCCAGCCATGCCTGACCTCATCTTAGCAGGATTGGAGTGCACACATGGAACAGTCAGATGTTAATTGTGTAGTTTTGGCTAAAGCTGTGTAGCTGCCTATATATTTTGAGTGAAAGTAAGCTTATGTGATCAATTTTTATGGTTTCAGAGTTTAGCCAGGTTAAAAGACAGCTTTGTGAATGACAGAGGATCGCAGTCAGACCTGTGGGCTAGCAGTGTGTCCTTAGAAAGCTCCAGCCCTTCGTTATCGAGGCAGTACCTGGATGTCAGCTCCCAGACGGATGTTTCAGGAAATGTAAGTAACGTGTGGGAAACCAATTGCATGTGGAAACATTCCTCTGAACTAGAACAGTACTGCCTTAGTACAAGGCTTCAAGCATGGGCAAGTGTTTATGAAATGATACTATCTCCTGGTTTAAACTTCCATGTGACCTTCATTTTTGTGCAGTGTTAATGCATCTCTAAAGGCAGCCTGCTGTTTCCCCATGCTCTGTGTCTATTAGAGCAACCCAGGTGAGAATAAAAGGAAAGTAAGTTTTAATGTGCGTGTAGGTGTAGCTTCTTGAGATGTGAATATTCCCATAGCTCTTTATAACAGTGATATGCTACTAGACAAGAAACATTCAGCAGCTACATATGGGCTAAGCTCTAATGAGGACTCTTCCCTTAAGAGTGCATTTTGCTTTCAGCTTGTGAATGTTAACGAGTGAGAATGATAGCATATGTGCAGATATTTTGGTGCCATTAAACTTGTGTAGTGCTGCATAAGCCTTCAGTCCCACTTGTGCAACAAGATCGTAATTGGCAGGCTTGTGCCAGCCTCAGCAAGGAATTGAGCAGTGCTGTGGGTATATGGTATGTCTTGCAGGACATCACAGAAGCTTCTTCTGTGAACCTTTACTTAAATGTTCATGGCCGTTTGCAGTCAGGACCATACATGTGATTAAAGATCTGCAGATTTGGCTGTGATAGGATGTCCCTTGTCCTTAAGGCTTTACAGCCAAATTAAGATGTCATCCAAAACAAAATGTGGTGCAGCACTTAAAGATTACAATCGGCATTTCAGAAGAAAGATTACAAAACTACTTGTGTGTGCATGAAGATAGAAGCCTGAGATACCTGTGGTAGATTCTCCTGTATGGTGAGCGAGGCCAAAGAGCTTCTGAGTCTTGTGGTTTTTTTAAGCATTTGAAACAATCATGAAAAGTTTAATCAAGGGAAATAATTTCCCCTTCTGTGATTGGTTTAACTAGATAAATTAGTTTGACAAAAGCAAGTGTAACTCGTAACACCGTCAATTTCAATAGAGAATGTCAAAATAGCAGTAGTTACTAGGTTGCTGATTTTATATTTTGTCTCAGTTTATTACCAGCAGCAGTAACCAGTTGGCTGAGAAAGTGAGATTACGCCTTCGATATGAAGAAGCAAAGAGAAGGTAATTCTTTGGTCTCTTGTGCCTTTTGGCTGTCATACAGCTTATTCTGAAGATAGGTTTCACTCGAAAAGGTGCCACTCAGGTGGAAACACAGGGCTACTGCTAAATAAACATGCTAATTTTTGAGCCGGTGAGGCAACAAGTTTTCTGGGCTAGTGTTATCATCTAAGAAATAAATACCAACCTAGAAATTACTAAGGAGTGACTAATACATCAAGAACTCAGTCTAGCCACACCTGCAGGGACACAAGTGGTTTTGCTCCATGTTGCCAGTGCTTCCCCATTCCAGATAAGGAGTTTGTACTGAAAGGCATGTCCTTACCTTACTCAAAATGTGGTGAATGTTTGCATGGCTTCAAGTCAGATAAGGAGAAATGTATATTGTGTTAACACCTAGCATACTGAGACATGGCCAAATGGCTACAGTTTTAGTGCTTGTCTGCTCACCTGTAAGAATGTAAGTTTTTACCCTTGCCCCTCTGACCTGAGATGAATGAAGAACAGATTTTTTTTTTAAGTCATATCTACTTGGAAAACTTTTGCCTAAAATAGGCTGGGGCTTACTTTTTTAATAGGTAATAGCTAACTCAGCTGTTTAAGAGGTCCCTATATTTTTATGGATTGATACTATAGTTAAATGAAAAACCACAAAGCCGTATTATGTCTGTGGACTTTGGCTGCGTTAGTCCTTGTTCAGAGGTGTAGCCATCAGTGGTGGCAATTTTGATTTTAACTACTCTAAAGAGACTTGTCTATTCCAGAATAGCAAACCGCAGATGTATGGTACAATCTGTACATGGGATATATGCAAGAAGAAAAAGATTTTCTCTGGTCGGAGATAAGGCTTAAGGCTGAGGTTACTTAGTGTTCTTATTTTAGTATACTGGCATGGTCAGCAGGCAGTGTTTCTCAGTGGCATAACTTTTGATCAGTATCTCTGGCAGTTGTCAAAGAATGTGTGTGCCCAGCTACTTTTGACAGTTTATCAAAACTGCCTGTTTCGGCAATCCAAGATGAACATCTACCATAATACTCAAATCATTCTGTGATTTATTTAAAAACAATATTATCAGTCTTTCAGATGCAGTAGTTAATGTTTCAGTGTTAAAATTGCTCTTTAATTTTAAGCTTTGCTCAAGACTGCAATTTAATTTACATTGACTTTACATCTGCAGACTGAGATGCAGTGCTCTTACTTTAGCATGTTTCTTTTCCAAGGGGCAAGTGAATAAAGATGAAACTGAAGACAATAATATATATATACTCTTTAAAAAGAGACAGAACTTTATAAAGGCAAGCTAATACTTCTTTTGAAGTAATGAAGTGCATACAACATGATCTTGCAGTTAAAGAAGGTTGGATACCTCATGTCTGTTTTAAATAATATATAGATTTTCTCATAGTTTAAAAAACAGAGGAAAAATGCATCTGAATGGGCATGAATAATTGATGCTGAAATGAAAAGATCTCCAGCTATTAGAGCACTGTGGTTTTGGCGTAGTCTTCAGTAGGAGCTGCAGAAACAAATACCTTAACTGGTTTTAAGCTGGAACAATACCATGGATTTAGTGACTCATAAGGAACCTTATGCTGCTGTGAAAATTCCTCCTTGTGTTAGAAGTGTTTCCTGTCCTCACAGCGGAAAATTAAAATGTTCCAAGAACAATAGAAGAGAGAGTACTTTGCTCATGCACGTATTGTGAAGGGAGTCAAATGGTAGGGATACATCTGTCCTATTAGCTCTGCATTGTCTGAAAAGGTAGAACTTAAGACTTTGAAATGAAGGTGATTTTATACTAGGTAGGTTAGAGCTACTAGATTTACAACAGTCTAGTGATTTTTGAAAGCGAACAGTAGCAGGCACTGTTTACATTATTGTTGTGGACCAGACTAAAGCCACAGATGAGGGTGAACATCTTGCTGAGGTTCTCCAGGTCAGAACTGCTAGGGTGCAGTTCTGTGCGTTCCCTCATCCACCAAGTCCTTTTCTGTCATGGTCAGTGAAACAATGAGAGCCCTAGAGTAGAGCCCTTTCTTGTCAAACCTGCACAAAAAGAACAAAGGATGACTGCAGTGACAAACTTTAGGTTAATTAGTTTAGAAACTGAGGATAGCTATCATGTCGAAAGAGATGTCAGTGCTACATCTCTAGAAGGAGAGCTGCTGCAGCAGTGTCTGAAGCATAAATGTCATCAGATGCAACCAACTATGCTGTACGACTTCAGACATATAGTAGTAACTCAGTTGTATAGCAATAGCACTCCATGCGCTGCTTCAATTCTTTCAACAGCTAATCTTTCAGCTTGGGTTTTGTGTGACTGTTGATAACTCTTGGCTTTTAAAAGTATTCTTTAGAATCTACTAAGTTGGAATATTTTAATGTCACTTAGCAGCCCTGGATCAGTGGTGGGTATTTGACTGGTCAGTTTTTAGAGTACACCTTCTGTTTTGATTTTTCTGACGAACAGAGGCTAATCTGATAGGATAACCTGCTGATTACTACTTGTGGGTGCACATATTAATGTACACTTCTCTGGAGATGCATGTGCTCTGCGCATCTCCAAAAAGACTAAAAGTTTTACATGTTATGCTTGTGTTACATAAAGATACCAGCTTTCCCACGTGGGGAAAAAAAAGATATGACAGTGAATAAATCTTCTAACTACCTCTTCTAGTTAAGAAAACAGTTAAAACTTGAGCTTTCTGATCCCTCTTTTGTTCAGTCTTGCAAGCTAGTAGCCATTCGGAAAGATTGTGTGTGACTTGAGCCCAGTGTTGCTCATTTCTTTACTATGCACCTAGCATGGCACTTCAGTTACATAGCTTAAATGCGGTCAGTGAATGCTGAAGGGCTGGAGTTTTCAGCCAAATGTCAGTCTGCAAACCATTTCTTTTGCAGTAATACCATTTTATTGGACTAGGAAAAACAGAATACATAAATCTCCTCTTAACTGAAAAGGGGAAAAAGAATGGTCGTTTACAGAGCACGGTAAAAGCTGGGGTTAGTTTAACAAAACTTAGACTCAGAAATGCGTAGAGAAAATATTCTAGTGGAAAAGCCATATCCATGCAAATGTATGCCAGAAGTGATGAGATTAATGCCAAAAAAATCCTCTTAAGCTGATATCCCTTCAAAATGCACAGAGGAATTCTTGGATTATGAATTAATGCCATTGTTAATTCTTTGTTGGAGCACAGTGTTGCACTTAATCAGGCACTCAAAAACAAAATAGCTCCTAAGAAAACCTAAAAATAGTTGTGTTGAGTATCTAACAATTATGGAACTTTAATTAGAGTAAGCAACCTGCTGTGGGAAAAGGGTTTACAGAAAAAATGAGGCTTCGCTTTGGAAAGCTTATCTGTTCTGTCTCCTGTGATGGAGGAGGTAGGTCAGTCTGTGTAAGCCTGATTTTGCACCTCTGTTTCACAGGCTGTCCTGGGGCTTGAGTTCTTCTTGGTGTGTGGAGCTTGGAAGACAAAGCTTTATTCTTCAAGGCCATTTGGCAGTTGTGTAGCTGCTGCTGCCCAAATCTTCATTTTATTACTCAAATCACTTCACGATGAGTTTGTTACGTAGTGGGCACCATCCTGTGCACTTCTATAGAATAAACTAGGTGCTAGAAAGAAGAATCCAGGTTAGTAGCCACAACAATTTGTTATGCCCAAATTTAGTCCGGTAACTCCATCAGATCTCAAAGCCGTTTTTAAAGGGAGGTGAGCACTGGACTTCCATTTCACATGTAAGCATATCACTTCGATTTCTCATGTGTTTACTAAACCTGAATGAGATGAATAGTTAATCACATGAAGGGGCATGCATGCCTCAGCTGTCTGGTGTTCAGTCAGGTGAATTATTTTTCAAGATGTCTTGCCTTTCTCCTTGTTTAAATTCTAAGCTTTTGTGATTTCTCCTCCCAATCCCACTTGGCCTTCCCCATTCCCTGCTCCCTACTCAGTCTCTTTTAAATGTGCAAGTTCCAGAAATGCAAGTCAGTCGTAACTCTTAACTCAGCTTTATCTTGACTATTGTTTCTCACTGAACTACAGTAATTACTCGTTCAGGTCATGAAGAGCTGTAGGTCAGCGATTACTAAGGAGACCGCTTCCCCTGGGATGAATGGCATTACTGCTCTCGGTTCTGTACTGTCATCCACCACAGTTTTTTGGCTCGCCTCTGTGTGTTGCAGGGTGAAGCAGATTGGTTTTGGAGCTGATACGGCAGTTCAGATGCTTGAGAAGTAGGGAATGGGCAGATAGTTGGGGTGAGCAGCCTCCTTAACTGCCACATGCTGTGCTGTCCTCTTCTGGCTGTCAAAGCTCTTGTTAAGTTCTCATCTGTATTGCTGTTGACTTCTTAGTAATCTTCCTGCTTGAGATAATGTGGTGTGATGCTGAAGGTTTAGTGATACAGACTTTAAACTGCTATCAGGAATGATACCTCAAATCCATACAGACTTTACATTTCATGCAAATGAGTGACTCTGGATTTAGGTAGGATTGTAATGCCGCTTTGACTTTTCACATCCTCAGGTGCCTGTTGTGCCAGAAGTAGCCTAGCTCTTTAATATGTACAGAAAGTTCAGTGTTGAGTCAATGGTTGGATTCTTCTAGTAGTAGCATGCTTGTGATTAATTTCCTCACTGTAAAGACAGAATTAGTTTCTAAATTTTGGGGTATCCAGTAATCTTTCTGAATTCTGTGCAGAGTGTGTAGAATTCTCGTCCATAAAACTGCTTAAAGATCAGATACTTACTGCATGATACTCTCCACAATAAGTACTGTGAGGTTAGTAAGGCATGTGGAACACCTCTGTAGTGTATCTGACAGCTTTTTTTTAGGTTTAGAATTTGTTATGCTATTCCTTGACTGGTGGAAACTGCAGGTTAGCTTACTGCAGGGATTTGGCTTACTATTGGCAGCAAACCTGAGTTAAAACCCCATTCTTGCTTGTCAGCCTCCTGGCAGTGCCACACTTGACTGCACCCTTGTAAAGAGGGCATTAAGGGTGAGGTTTGTTGTCCCTGAGCTCAAGATTCTTCTTCAGGGCTATGGAAGGTGTGGTTGGTCATGGTACATCTTTGTCTGTGGAGCAGTAGCACAGATGCTCCTTGTGGAATAACTGCTTGCTTTTTTTTTTTCTTTTGTCTGCAGAATAGCAAACCTGAAAATACAACTGGCTAAGCTTGACAGTGAGGCCTGGCCTGGCGTGCTGGATTCTGAGCGGGATCGTCTAATATTAATTAATGAGAAGGAGGAGCTATTAAAAGAAATGCGATTTATTAGCCCCAGAAAATGGACTCGAGGAGAGGTGGAGAGACTGGAGACAGAGAGAAGACGGTTAGAGGAAGACCTTCAGGCTGCTAGAGACACTCAAAGCAAAGCTCTAACTGAGAGGTAGGTTACTGGGTATAGGACAGAGCTTGCTTGCATCATTGGACAAGAGGAAATCAGGAGCAAGCAGCAACATCTCCTGGCTGAATACTGATAGTGTACTCTGACTTCTGTGAGACTGTTTCTGAAATCATCTCCCAGAAGAAACTGATCGCAGTTGTTAATCCCCAAGTGGGGAAGGGTTGTTGGGGCACCTTTCCTACAAGTGGATCTTGTATGAAAAAGTAAGAAATGCTCAGAATAGCTCAGGATAATGCTAGGTTACTATGCTGTTCCTGTATGCAGCCAGCTCCTTGCAGCAGCTTCTACAGTGGCTTTGCAGTCTGGAGCTTGGTAAATATCAACAGATGGAATTTAAAATTTAAAAAAATTTGCTATTTGTTCTGAGCATCCTTGTACATGATTCCTGTAGGAACTGGTATTTGACAGGACTGTGGGAGTTGCATGGACTATCCTGTAAATCTGAACTAGCTGAAAGAAACGCCAGCTATCCTCCCTAATTTTGCTTATGTTGCAATAGGAGATCTCCTGGGAAATGTACACTGAGGATGAATACTGCATTAGGCATTGCCTACTACAGCTTTACAGTCTGGGTATATTAATGTCGATGGCTACGGCAATGTTGATTTTAGCTGCAGTCTCTTCAATTTATATGGAATAAGCTTGTTGCATTCACTTTCTATTTTCATTTCCTCTACATGCTCAGTATCCAAACTACACAAATTTTCTATATAGTCTTTTCACGTTTTTATCATACTGGAAAAATTCTAGGCATCTCAGCTGCAGGATTTTTACTAGCCTGAAGAATCTGTGGTTCAGCAAATGTTTTTGATATTGCTGTAAGATGATCACTTTCATTTGTGATTGTTAGGAATATGGTCCTGTCCAAGCGTGCCAAAGAAATAGGTTGTTTCTGGGGAAGGATTTCTTGCCCGAAGGCCTGTTATGTTGGAGAATAAGCACCTACCTGCATGTTTTGTCTCACACCAGTCCAGGTGTGAAATAAAACTGAGCTGTTGCTGAAGTCCTTTAATTCAAGTAAAGTCATAATGAGGTAGTTAATTATTAAATCATAAAAACCTTAGTCATCCCTGGACCTTACTGAAAGCAAATGAAAGCACTTAGGCCTTTGTTAGCACAGTAAATATAAGAACACAGTAGTGTACATCAAGCAACATCTGTCAGACTTATTGAGGTCTGATCCTAGAAACATCAACTTCCATAGTATTATCTGTAATTCTTTTCACTGTTGTGAATGTTTTCAGGATTGAGTTCTGCATCTTAAGAGTATTGAAAGTTGGTAAACACCTATGCATCTTGACTGAATTCTGTCCTACTTTATACTGTGCTTTCTCATTAACTTTAGTAGGATTTCATAGAAGGAATAGAATTTCCCTTTCCTTTTCAATTTAAACTGTAACTGCTACTTTAGATGATCTTTCTTCTCTTTCCTCTTAGATTGAAGTTGAATAGCAAAAGAAATCAGCTAGTCCAAGAACTGGAAGAAACAACGCGATTAGTTGCAATGTTACATACCCAGCTGAAAAGGTACGTAACCTTGTACAGAAGTTGCAGGTTCTTTAACTGCACATGATGTAGCTGCCCTTTCTCTAACAACTTCATCTCCCAGATGACTCATCTAAAAGGCCTTTCACTTATAGTAGTTGCCGAAGATCCCTGTGTAGTCAATGGAAAGAGGAACCTTGAGGGTTATATGTCCCACTCCATTTAGAGAGGTGCTTTAGAATGGGATAAGTAACTTTGTGGTGGTGCCTCTGACAACAGAATGAGTTTCAGCAATCCTTTTTATTTTGGACATGTTAACACTTAGGTGACTAAGGCCAGGTGATACTTTTTCTGAATGTTTAAAGTACTGAAGTAGTTTGTTAATACAGTATGTTAAAGACAGCTTAGCACTTGCACAGCAAGTGAAGTGAATCTTAGTAATGGAAATAGGTGTTAATATATCATGATAATATTTCCCTAAATTAATTCCAAGTATGCTCTTGCTTGCAATGTAGACAACGTATTGTGATATCCCTGAATCTTCTGTGGTTTATGTGGTATATAGAAATATTTCTGCAGTCATAATGTGGTCTGTTCAGGCTGTAGTTCTTGAAAGAGCATAGAATTACTGTTTTCAGATGCGAATGCGTGACTGTAAGCAGTAAGGCCAAATCTTCATTAGCTGCAACTGTCTTCAGCCTTTTGATTAAGAAGAGTTTTGGTGTGGTTTTTATTTGGTTGAGGTTTTTTCCTATCTGTACTGTATTTGTTCTGTTTATAGCTTCTGTTCCACTTAGAGTGTTTCATTTTATGAAGATGATACTGAAAAGACTGGGAAAAAAAAATCACAGTGCAAGACTGATGTGTAAATAAGCCACCATGGAGAATAGCTATCTGTAATGTTCTTGTGCAGTGGAGCTGCATCATATTTTGGTTTCTTCTAGCTGATCAGGGATCTTTTGAGGTGACCAAGAAGCATGTGAAACTAATTTTTTCCTAACTATGTGCCCAGTGTTCTTGGCATGCTCCTTCATGAGAATAAGCCTTTGCTATTAACCCCATTATGCAAAATGTCTGCCACTTAAAGGTATGCACAAAATGAAGTTGAGCCCAGTTTGTTGATGGGGGGGGAAAAGGTTAATGTAAAAAAAAAAAAGAAAAACCAACAACAACAACAAAAAATACTCCCTTTCTGTAGTGAAGCACTGAAGAGCTGTGAAGTTGTTAGTTCTGGACAAATTTATGTAAAATGTCAAAATGCAAAACTGTTTATTGTGTTTCAGTTGTCATGTTTCACCCCAAACCTTTTTTAACAAATGTGATGCACCGCACCTGTTATACAAATGAAGACATTCTGTGCCAAAATTATACCAAATTCTTTTTCTTGTAAGGTCATAGGCATAACTTTATGATGAAGCTTCTAGCTTATTTCCATAAATAATGGATTATTAGGCTTATTAACATCCTCACTATTTTTCAGTGAGGCAACTTAAGCCACTTGTACATATGCAGAATTTTTTTAATAGCTAATCCATATCTGAGGTGAGCGTTAAGGGTCTTTAAACTGTCAGTCATGAGCAAGGTATTTAATATCTGGAGCAGCAGAGTTGGTTTAAATGGAACTTCTAAGGATGGTATATGTAGTCAGTACTAGAGGACGAAGCACTTGCTTCAAACTAATTTCACTGTCAGATTTTGAAACTAGATCTCTAGAGATAAATAATTCGTGAGAACTGACTTTGTGGTCCAGCCCCAACTCTCTCCCTTGTTCTTGTGGCCCTGAATTCCATGTAGCAGCCTTTCAGAGGGGTAAGTCCTTCCAGTTTTCTGGTAACTGCTGCCTGTTGTGATATGAGGGCCAATTCCAGGCAGCTGTGATACTCCTCTTTTGAGTGGGAGTCTGAGACTGAGGTAAAAAAAAATTTCTTCTGTATGGACAGACAATTGCAATAACTTGATCTGCTTGCATGGACCTCGCTGTTTTTTGTGGTCTGCTTTGGAGATTAACAGCAACCGCAGATATTTCCAGACAGAAGTGGGAGGAGAATGTTGTCACTAATTTTTGATTGCTTTGAAACTGTTTGTGTTGCTTTTGCTAAACAAGGGCTCTTACGACATTGATGATGGTGAGTTGAAAAACGTGGATGAACTCTGTTTTTATTAAAAAGTAGCCCAACTTTTCCACTGGATAGACTATAGTTCTGGATTGTAATGGGGACTAGTGCATATGGCCTGGGCTGACAAAGCAAAACATACTGTGTGGGCTTGGAGGCTGGTGATACTGTAGTGTCTATCTCGGAAATAAGGAGATGCAGTATAACTGTTTTCTGACTTGTCTCCTTCAGTCTCTCCACCAGCATGCTTTCCCTCTCCTCGAGTAGCAGTCCTGGTTCTCTTGCATCTAGCAGAGGATCTCTTGCCACCTCCAGCCAGGATTCATCCACCTCTGCCAGTTTCACTGACCTCTACTATGAGCACCTGGAGCAGTTGGAGCAGCTGGACTCAGACTATCAAAACAAGATTGACTTGCTCTTGGAAGGAGCCACTGGATTTAGGCCATCAGGCTGTATCACCACTATTCATGAAAATGAAGTAGCAAAACCTCACAAAGCAGATGCCACCAGTCGCATACAGGCTCTCAGATCATTGTCTGGTACTCCAAAATCCATGACATCACTATCGCCAAGGTCATCTCTCTCTTCTCCATCTCCACCTTGCTCTCCGCTGGTGATGGACTCACTCCTTACTGGTGATGCCTTTTCGAGCCATATGGATTTTGATGATACAGAGATAACTACAAATATCTCGGAACTCACCCTAAGCATTGGGAGTGGCAGCTGTAGACTGGAGGAGCCTAGAGCAGGAGATAAACATCTAGGTCAAGGTATGATAACAAAATATTTGCATGCATATGCAGGGATTTATTTTTAATGTAGTTTATAAAGCATTAAGAAGCAAGTATTGCTGAAGCTGTCTCTCATTTTGATATCTGTGTAAGGTGTATTCAATTGTGCATCCTGCCCTGCTTGGGAGAGAGGGCTAGTATTTTAATGTGTACACAAAAAGTACTGTTGATCTGATGAGTTGTCCAGAAGACTGTATTTTTAGCATACTTGCATGTATACACAAATTACAGGGATTTCATGTGCAAACGTAAATGTCTGTGGTGGGATGTCTGGATTAATTAGGCGCTTAACTACTTGGAATGTGGTCTAGTGTCTTGGGTCTGACATTGGGAGGCAGATAACGCCTTATTGACAAACTTTTTGGCCAAGGCTCTGAGGAAGACTGGGAAAGCCATTCAGCATAGCAGTTAACAAATGATAATAAAAATCCTTCCCTGCCACCTCAGTATACATGACATCTTGCTCTGGTTCCCAGTAAATCAGTGGCAATGAATTCATTAACTTCAGCTGCGCAGACACGTCAAGGCTGTGCTTGAATTTCTGCTGCTTTGAGAGGGATGGTTTCTTAGCAACAAAAACATGTTTAGATTGTAAGCATGATAAAATAAACTTAGAGAGAGTGGATGTTCTGATGCATGCATATGGCTTATTGGTGGGTGGGAAATGTTTATCCAATTTTAGAATGACGGTCCGGCTGAAGTGGATGGAAAGCAGGAGACATCAGTTAATGCCGTCGTGCCAGGGCCTGTCTGAAGCCCGTGTGACTGCAGTCAGGTTGAACCCAATGGAGATGATTGAAATGGCTCGAGTTGTAATCGTAGTGAAGAAGTGTAGGATGTGAACTTGCAGGCCATAGAAGTATGAAATGGCAGTTGAGCTTTTTCAGTTTTTCACAGGTTTATAAAACAGCCTGTGTGAATAAAGGGAACTAGCACCATGTTATCGCTTCCTTCTGTAGCGGTGGTTGTTAGGAAAGCTGATGCAATTTAAAATAAAATAAGGCTTGAGTGCGGACCTTCCCCTTTAAGTTACCATTTTCCTACAAGCAAGAGATATTACGGATTTGAGTAGGAAACAGTAATTATTCCTATTAGAACTGGACGCTTATTAGTTTTAACCTTTTTAGCTCTTCAAGATTTGTCAAGACTGTTAAAGTGAAAGCTAAGGTGTTAAGCAGATTAAGTGATTATTACTGTTACCCAGTCAGCAGACAAAATAATCACCATAAGTAGTTTATTTCAGGGCAATAATGGGATTTTACTCCTCAGGCATTTTGTATGCAGTTCAGCAGTGTAACACCCGAAATGAGGTGGCTGAATCTGGTGTGGTTAGTCCTTTGCCTCATGGCAAAAGCATGCTCACATGTTCTTCTAAGTAGAGCTGAATAGTATAGATCTGAAGGATTCGCTTTTTGTTTAAAAAAATAAAAAAAACATCTGCTACTTTTGAGGCTAAAATAAGGTTTCCTCTCATACCTGAGTGATGCTTGAGTGATGTACGTGAAACTATTACGAAAACTTGGAATCTGGTGGTATCTGGTATTCTATGAGGAAATTGGCATGGGTGTGAGGACAGTCCGCACCATATACTTTCAAGTCTTTGTCATGGTGTGTCAGTGAGAGCCTATGGAAGGGGAAATGGCAGGAAATGAAGACTTAAAATTCTTCATATGAAAAAAAGGTGGAAAAAATGTAGCAAGCCTGCTTGGGAATATAGAGTTAAATCAGTTCTGAATTATTCCATAAACTTGCTTTTTAGTGTGATGCCTCTTTAGAGATGTAAAGCTTCAAACAGGAAACCCAAACTTTCCATTAATTAGCCACATGGAAAAAGTTCTGTGTGTGTATGTGTAAGTCTTACAGTGCTGAGCTTTCAAGTCCTTTGCAAAAAATGTAAGGGGGTGGCAGGGAAAGGATGGATGCATGTTGAGTTGTTTTCAGGGAACCTATTAATCTTTATTCTGATATACATCAGAATGTTGAAGTGTAAATATTCCCACTGTATTTCTGGTGTTTTGGTGTTTTGTACATCCACGATATTCCCAGTTTTTGACTGGGGTAAGGATGTGTCAAAATACTGCCAGCAGCTTTTTCGGTGAGTCTGGCCAAATCAGAAGCAGGAGTTTCCAGTTGTCTTCTGAAGCCTTTTCCCGTGGGCTTTCCTGCATCTTGGAGCTGAGGGCTGGAGCTGAACCTTCGTATAATGAAGCTCTCTGCCCCAACAGACATCACAGTACCCATCCTTCTTTCTGCTAAGTTTATCATTTTAGCACCTGCATTAAATAGGATGCCCTTTTGCCAAGACACTTCTAGTATGTTTCTGGTGCCACCCAGGTTGTCATCAGTGCTGCCCGAACAGACTGAGTCTGGCTCAGTGCCTGCGGGTAGTGTTTTCCCCTCCCCAGCAGGTCTCCCCCTTCTCCCTGGAAGATTTGTCTCATTTGTGATCACCCCTGAGCACCAGACAAGCCAGTCCCCCCCTGGAAGCTGACGAGGCCAGGCTGGGTTTGATGGGCAGCGAGCTGGCCTGCTGCTGTGCCTGCCTCCCTGCATGGTGGCCTGCAGTGGGGCTCCTACCACCTGGGTGAAGTTCTTGCTGAAAAGATAACAGAAACCAGCCAAAACAAAATGGGGAGCCCTCCAATAGTGTTACGCTTAAGCTTCCTTAACTGCAAAGCTAGTTAGCAAAAAAGGGGCTGGAAAAGGAGCAATTGAAACTCCATTACAGATCTGAAACTTGTCCAAAGAACAGTAACCTGCAGGGGGGAGCTGAGAGGATTCATTTGCTCCCCTTGGCCACAAGGCACTCAGATGAAGTGATCAAAAATGAAAGCTTTCTGGGTTGAAGTGATTAAATGGCATTGGTAATCGAAGGAGAAAAAGAGCTTAAGTGTATGGAGACCAATTTGCAGCATTCTTCTTAATAAAGAAGCTTAATATGAAAAGATTCCTGGATTGACATTTCTGGGAGCAGTGCGTAAACCTCAAACAACTAGGAAGCCAGCCGGCAGGGAAGAAATGCTTTTCATACTGAAACCAGGGAATAAGGGCTACAAAGCAGTGCTGAAGAGAGAAATGTTCTGAGCCTGCTTGTGTACCTCCAGCATAGCCCAGGGCATGGGGAGTGTGAGGGGGCCAAGCCCTCGCACGCAGCACGAAGGAGGACAGATTAAATTGTGAGTGCCAGCATGAAACGTATGCATTAGTTTCAGTTAATAACAGATCGATTGTGTTACGAACGCTAAGTTTTATTCAGGTGGTTTGACCTATGGGGAAAAGGTCTGGATACTTATTTCTGTCCAGCAGTTCCCTGGGCATTCTGAGAGAAAAACATCCTTCGGTGGTGCTGTCAACAGAGATGGATAAATTGGCCCAAATTGCTTGCACACGTGAGCAACATGTATTGGTGTTACCTGTAGCACCCTCTACTGTTAACTGTAGAACAAATCTTTATATCATTCTACAATCGTGTGTTGAGCTTGCACACTTCTCGCACCAATGCTTTTCAAGCCTGTTTTTAATTATGGGGCTTTCTGTAACTGTGTGCAAAAAAAAATCTGCTTTGTAATAAAGAAAACATAGGATGGAAACTATATATCGGTTCACGGGGCACATGCTTTCCTAAGGCTACAGGAAAGAGGGACCTCTTTGGAAAGATGAAACACCCTCGGAGAGGCGTGTGTTGCCACGTTCCTGCTGTGGGGTTAGTCACTCCGTGTGCTGCCACAGCATGTCCTCACCCGCACAGCAGGCATCCCAAAGCCCTGCTGGCGAGGGAAGAGCTGGGTATGCCCTGGTGCTTGCTAGGCACTCTGGCACACTGAGTCCTCCAGGCTCGTAGCTGAAGCATCTGCCTGCAGAAATGTGATGGTTCAACTGAGAGGATGCAAAATTTGCAAAGAGTTCCTAGTGTACATCTTTCCCTGTTTTGTAGCACAAGAAGTGGAATAGAATAGTTCATTTGGAAGGGACCTTCAAAGATCATCAGGTCCAACTGCCTGTCCACTTCAGTGCTAACCAAAAGCTAAAGCATATTAATGAGAGCCTCTTGAAGGCTGACAGGCATGGGGCATCAGCCACCTCTCTAGGAAGCCTGCTCCAGTGTTTCACCACCCTCACAGTAAAGAATTTTTTCCTTATATCTGGTCTGAACCTCCCCCGGTGCAGCTCTTTGCTGTTCCTGTGTGTCCTCTCATCAGTTACCAGGGAGAAGAGACCGGCACCTCCTTCATGTTTCTGTGCAAAACTCCTTGCTTCAACTCCTCTTGTTTCTCTTTCCTATCTTCTCCCCCCTATGTTTCTGTGTGTGGCTGCTACTTCAAATCCCATAATCTTTCTCCCCATGTTTATCTAGTTAACTTGGTCTTTCCAGACCTATCTTCTGTCCTTTGTACGTTAACCTTTTGGGTTTAGGGGTAGATGGGTGGGGTTTTTGGTTGTTTGTTTTTGGTTTTTTGTTGTTTCCCCTCCTTGGAGAGCTTACACCAAGTTCAACTTCAGGTGGGAACAGTGTTCACGTAATCCGTTTCTGGCCAGAGCTCAGTTGCTAGTGTTTGACTTCCTTGCTTTTGTCTGTGGTAGCAGTACCTGCTTAAGGCTGACTTCCAATAGAAGCTGTTTTAGTGGTTAATAATTTATAACTTTAATGGAGTTCAGAAGCTCTGTTTCTTCTACCCATTGCCGTTCTTGTCCTGGGTACCTCCCTGCTCTTCAAGTGCTTTGAAGCCTCTCCTGCGAGGACTTGCATCCATAGAGGTAGCTGGGGCACCAGTGGTAATGCAGCCAGCACAACGTAACTTCCATCTGTGGGCACTCTGCTGTGGGACCCAGGTATTAAATGGACATCAGCTGTGCAGTGAAATCCTGTTCTCCCCACTGCTGTGCCTCTCGGTGTGTCAAAGCTTTGTGTTCTCCAGGGTGGTCTGGCATTCTCCTTAAGCACTAACTCAGCACTGGCTGATGAGCATGGCTCACACTGCCTTTGTCCTGTCTGTGTTCAGAAATGCGCTGTTGGTTAACAGTAGTAGGGTGGGGAAAAAGAAATGCAATTCAAGGGGAGGATGAGAAAAGCTGCTTCTGATCCAGACGGTTCATTTTCATTAACACCTGTTTTTGGTTTTCCTCTGTGCTTTTCTGATAGGTGTAAATACAGCTGGAGGGACGGCACTGAAGGTGGCGTGTGTGTCAGCTGCAGTGTCTGATGAATCTGTTGCTGGAGATAGCGGGGTATATGAGGCGTCTGTGCAAAGGTAGACATCAGATCTTTCTCTGGGAAGAAGCTAATGATTCAGCTTTGAACATAGGAGTCAGCTGGAATAATGCTGGATTTGATTTTTTTTGGGGGGGTGGGATTGGGTGGGATTTGGTGGCTAAGGTTCTCAATCTCAGACTTTGTAATATTTCTGAAAAAAAAACCTAAGCAGGTTGAATTTGATTATAAAAAGGACCCACGTGTGCCATTGTAAAAGTAGCTGAAAACAAGGTTATCACTTCTGTCTTCATGGAGAACTGTTTGAACAGCCAATCTGTTTCTGAAGGTGCCGGTAAGCTGTGACTGCATTAGCAGAGAGCCATCTGGCAGGTGTAAAGTTCCCCTCCTGCCACCCAGCCATTTTCGTGTCAGTGACAGCCTTCAGACAGTGTAAAAAGGACTTTCGGATGTTTGTTAAGGAGGAAAGCAGAAGCACCTTGAATGACCTCATGGCTGTGTCCGTACTGCGATGCAGTTTCTGGGTGCTTGGATCCAGTACATGATTTCTGCAGGGTTTTTTCTTAGTACCTAGCTTAAGAATGATCTAGGCATTATTGCTCCTCCTGGGGTTCTGGATTCCCTTGTTGCTTGCTAAAGCTATCTGGAGTGGTTTGACAAAAAGTTTACTGAAAGGTACTGTTCTTACTGATATCTGTTTTGACTGCATCTGCAGTGTGTTTTTGCTACTGTTTTTATTGGCATTGAGATAAATTATGGGGCCTTTTTATTGCAAGGCATGACTGCAGAGGTGAGAAACAACTCATCTCTTATCCCCCACACCCCGTCCATTATGTTCATGAATTCTGCAGAGCGATGACTAATGTTTCATGTTTACGGGACCATTCCCTTTGACAAGAATGTGCAATGCTTTGTAAATTAGACCTCATGGCCACAAGTCAGGCAATCGCACAGTGATGTGTCTTAGGGCCCCTGTGTCCCCTCGATGGGACAGGGAGCTCTGTGGCAGGGGGAGGGAGGGATAATGTGTGACATAAACAGAGAATGCATCCCATGCACACTTGTGTCCTGCGTTGCTTAATGTTTAGGTTGTTGGCTTGGCAACCTTTGTAATGGCTGTAGTATCATTTTGGTGCCTGTAATAAATAGTGAGGGTAGGATGAGCAACACACTTGTCCCCTGTCGATGAAATGTAATGAAATGCAGGAGAGTGCCGAGTAATATGGGAAATAGAGAGATGCTAATCCTGTTTTAACATGCTACAGCATAGACTTTGAGTCAATTAGATGATGAATGTAGTTGTTGGGACTTTCAGTGCATAAAACATGGGAGAAGGAATTGGGAGGAAAAATTATGCAGGTGGCTGTTTTAAAGAAGACCAGTCAGTGTACTCTGTTGCTTTTAGTGTGCTTAGGGAAGTTTGATTTGTTAAAGAAACAAAGGAATGACTTAAACCTAATCAAACTTGAGAATTTTTGCTGTCATGGTGCAAGAGAGGATTGTAGCTGTTAAGTCTTGTTTCTGTTGCTGGGCAGTCAGCTGTCTTTACTAAAACCCAGTCAAGGGAACCCTTTAAAAGTCCTCCCCACCTTATTTTCACACAGCCTGTCATGTGGCTTTTTTGGCAGTGAAAGGGGAAGGCATGTGACTTTCTGCTGATAAGGACTGTAATACATACCTCTAAGGATGATTGAACTTATTTAATGGGCTTTCTTTTAGCTGCTAATTTTACAAAATCTATATGCCCAGCTCCTGAATGGAAGGGAAAAGATCTTGTATCACCTAAATGCTAGCACTTCAGTAAGAGGGAAATCAAGTCCTTAATTGTCTTTGATTTCTTTCAGACCATGTGTGGCAGAAGTGATGGTATTTGACAGTGATGATACAGAAGCAGTTGGGACAGCTAAAGTGCAAATTGCAATGAGGTAAGCACTACACATTTTTGTTGGATTTTCTTTCCAATGGAAAGAATGATCTAAGATTGCACTGTCTGTTCTGTTTTCTTGTCCTATTTATCTTATCCCATTGGTATTAACTAACCTATGCCCTCTTTATTCTGTAACTGAGAATTACACTTATCTCTGGGAGGTCTTTGGCCCAGTTATCCTCTTGCTTGTCAGTGGAAATCAATCGGTGATAGTGTGTTATGACAGTGCAAACCTGCAATTGGAGCACTGACACTGCTGGGCTGGAGAAAGCATTTTGCTGGCTTTGTCTACTTGAGTGTCCAGCTTGTGGGTGAAAAGCTGGTGAGGGTAAGTGGTGATCATCGACCACGCCTGAATCCCACAAGTAGCAGGTAAGGCATAGGAAGGTAGGCACTGGGGCATCATTCCTAAATGACTCAGTAGAAGATGATGTATGAATTGAGAAAAATCATAGAATGGCTTGGGTTGGAAGGGATCTTAAAGACCACCTAGTTCCAACCACCTGCCCTGGGCAGGGACACCTCCCACCAGCCCAGGCTGCCCAAAGCCCCATCCAACCTGGCCTTGAATGCTTCTGGGGATGGGGCATCCACAGCTTCTCGGGGCAGCCTGTGCCAGTGCCTCACCATCCTCTGAGTGAAAACTTGTTCCTTCTATCTAGTCTAAACCTACCCTCCTTTAGCTTAAAGCCATCGCCCCTTGTCCTATCACTACACTCCCTGATGGAGTGTCCCTCTGCGGCTTTCTTGTAGGCCCCCTTTAGGTACTGGGAGGCTGCTATAAGGTCTCCCTGGAGCCTTCTCTTCTCCATGCTGAACAACCCCAGCTCTCTCAGCCTGTCTTCACAGGAGGGGTGCTCCCCTCTGATCATCTTCATGGCCTCCTCTGGACTTGCTCCAACAGGTCCATGTTCTTCTTATGCTGGGGGCCCCAGAGCTGAATGCAGTACTTCAGGTGGGGTCTCATGAGAGTGGAGTAGAGGTGGAGAATCGCCTCCCTTAACCTGCTGGCCAGGTTTCTTTCGATGCAGCCCAGGATACAGTTGGCTTTCTGGGCTGGAAGCACCCATTGGTGGCTCATGTTGAGCTTCTTATCAACCAACACCCCCAAGTCCTTCTCCTCAGGGCTGCTCTCAAAATATAAGTAGTGCAAAACTGTCTTGCAGTTGGCCATCAACAGTGTAACAATGGTTACACTTAACATGTTTGCTGTACTTCATCAAGTATTTCTACGTACAACTTTTTTTATATTACAGTCATTATATAAGGCCTTTCAAAAAGTTTTAGTTAACAACTTAACTAGATCCCAGAAAAAGCAATCTGTTAAGTTAAACCTGTAGTCTATTGTATCTGTGAATTCCTAAGTTCTTCTCTATGCTCTGGTAGCAAAATTTCATGTAATATGAAACTGATTTTGTTTTAGACTATAGGCAAGCTATGCTCCTGTTATTTACAAACAAAACTATATTTCATACTATTTGCCTAGACTGATGAAACAAGTGGAATACTCATTCATGGAGTCTGTGGCAGGCTTCTCTAATACTAATGCTTTTTTGTCTTTTCAATTCAGATATGATGACAAAAATAAACAATTTGCAATACTGGTCATCCAGCTGAGTAATGTTCAAGCACTGCTGTCACAACAGGATCAAAAAGTGTAAGTAAGTGGGTGAAATAAAAACGCATGAAGTATTTGTATTAGATTCTAGTGGGAGCTAAACAGATGCTGATTTTTTTCGCTCAAAAAAAAAAAATTACCCCTTGTGAAACACTTCTAAATTTCATAATGTCACATCATTTATGAGCTCATACACTCAAATTTGAAATAAGATGCATTTTTTTCCTCAAAGGTCTGTATTTGTTAGGGCAAAGACTTGCCTTGAATTAGCCCCAGCCAGCAGGATTCTTAACTCCAGCAGTGCCCAGAGCCACTGCAGTAAGTGGAGATAGGGCACTCGTTCTGCTGCAGAACTCATCCTTGAACATGTGCACAGATGCATGCATGTGTAGGGGAATTGTACAGCTTCTACTAGACTCATTGAAGGCATAGTTTTTGAATTCAACTGTGCTGAGTAAACTGACAAACTTGATTGATTTTTGCGGTGCTGTTTCTACCTGCAAAAGGGTATTGTTAGTGTGTAAGTTGCTTGTTAGTGACAAGTTCTACAGATTGTTTCACATAGTTGTTTCCATCTCATGATGTTCAACTATAAGATTCAGAGAGATGAAACCTACAGCAACTTGTACCACCTTGTGTCTCTGATTTGTGATGCGATGTTCCTTTTTTCTCAGTTGAGTGATATTCCAAAGAGTAGGGTAGGACAGTGATGTTCACAGTGCTTAGGGTGAATTTCATTTACAGATTTATGGAGCTCTTGACATGGAGGTAACTGCAAACTTGTATGGTAGTACTGACTGTAGCATGTTTTTCTTTTCAATAGGAACATTCGCGTGGCTGTCCTGCCCTGTTCAGAAAGCACAAGCTGCTTGTTTCGCACAAGACCGGTAGAAGCTTCAGACAATCTTGTGTACAATGAAGTATTTTGGGTTTCTATCTCTTACCCGGCTTTACGTCAGAAGACTTTAAGAGTCGATGTTTGCACTGTAGATAAGTCTCACCTTGAAGAACGTTTGGTTAGTATTAATCTCTATTTTAACATCTTTGATGTATTTGTTTTCCCATTTGAATTGGACAAAATTTTAAACTCTGGAGTGTGCCAATTTCTTTGAAATTCTTCTTGATAATCCTTAGCTATATGATCTCTCTGACAGGTTTTTCCTACTAAAATCTTTATTGCAAAGAATATCCATTAGATAAATGTTTTGTTAAAGAACTACTGGTAACTTTGTCACAGACTACTAGATTTCCCTTCTCTCGTGATGTAACGTGAAACCCTTGCTTATTTTTCTTCCTTTTGGGAACACTTGTTGTAATGTAATTGAGAATGGACTTCTTGCAGGATTTTTGAAGCAACTGTAGAATATAAAAATAAAAAAAAAAAATTAAAAAAAAAAGCTGCTATTAAGCTGCACTACTAAAATTCACAGAAGTATAGTTTTTGAGTGCTGGTATTTCCATAGACACCCAGCACCCTATTTTTAGAACAGCTTTTTTGTTCAGTACTAACTAGACAACTAGATCTAAATGGATCTGTTTCTGGAGTAATGTACTCCAAAACGTGAGTAGGGTGTGTTGAACTGGGATATAAGTAACCGTTAAGCTACAGAAAAGTTCATATTTTCTCCTGCATGTATTCTGTAGCATATCCCTTGGCTGAGGGAGGTACATGTTTTATGACACTTCTGCGTTTCTTCCTTCATCTACTTTGCAAAGCACGCCTGGGTCCAAGAAAGCATCTGTTTTCCAAATGGGGGGTTTCCTGACTGGTAGCACGTGCTGTCCTACAGTACCTGAGCTCCTGATGGGACCACGTCAACTTGCAGGAAGCAGGCTCAGCATGCTGTCCACCAGACTGTGCTGGTGAGATGGAATCCACTCAGATGCTGATTTAACAAATTGCAGATCAGCTTCATTTTGGTTGTTGATGTATCAGGATGTGTACTAAATGTAAGGCAGTAAAAAGAGAAGGCAGATGAAGAGGAATGGAATATAGAATACTAAAACATCTCAGTCTGAAACAGTAATTTTTTTTGTCAGCCTTACTGGTTTCTTGAAAAGGGAGTCTCTTCCTGTTCCTTTCTCTTTTTGCTTTGAAGCTGTGGCTGTAGTTTATCCCGGCTGCACCAGGACCTGTGGTGAAGTACTTGATATTTGGATTGGGAAGTCCTAGACAATGTTAAAAAATAAATAAATAAATAAACATAAAGCTTTACTAGTGCAATTCCTCACATGCTGTTGAAATGGGGATAAGCAGGGCAACTTTTCTTTTTGATTAACTTGCCAAACTCCTGGCTTTTTGCTCTTATCTCTTCTCACTGGTGTGGTACTGGTCATTTTAGTATTGTACTAAAATTGTTTTTTCCCTTCTCAATAGGGTGGAGCACAAATTAGCCTTGCTGAAATATGTAGATCTGGAGAGAAATCAACCCGTTGGTATAACCTCCTTAGTTATAAGTATCTGCAGAAGCAAAACAGGAAAAGTAAACAAGGAAACATTCATTCTGAAATACCCTGCACTGACAAAACAGTAAGAAAAACTGCTTAAATCAGAGATCAACAAACCCCCTCATTAGTACTGTTTAGGTGGACGAAGGGCTGTTACAGTAGATGAGAAGTGAAGTCAGGTGTATTTATATTTAGAACTATGAGGATGTTGAGTGCAGCAAAATAATATATTGATTACAGATACGCCCTTGTCCTGGGCTAAATACTTACTGCAGTCTGCTCCTCGTGAAGCTGAGCAATATGGTATGTGGTCTGGTGTAAGTGATGTGTGAGCTCTTGCCTTTCTTCCCCCTGCATAGTTCACCTTGCTGCAATAAACTTACTGAACAAGTCACAATACAGACGTAACCTTTTGTATGTGCATGGCATGCAGTATACTCAGATTCGTATCTGCATGTGTGCCGTTACAGCTAGCATAACTGAGGAGAGTTGGACCAGATATACTCGCACAGGCTTGACTGTGCACTGTATGTGTCATAGGCTGCTTGAGAAATGTGGATGTAGAGATCACAACTCTCTCCTGCCACCACAAGAAAGCTGGCAGGGGCTGTTGTCACCAGGAAGGCTGGGCATTTTGCCGTTTGAGTGAGTAGTATCGTTAAAAGTAGCCTCTTGCTCTCCTCAGGACTCCGTATCAGCACTCTTAGAGCAGACAGCTGTTGAACTGGAAGCTGTGGAGAAGAAACTGGAGGAAAGCAGAAGCACTTTAACTAGTGGTGAGAGCTGGTAGGTAGCATCCCACTGTCTTAGTGTCATTGGATTATCAGAGCATTTGGGGATTATCAGGCCTGATAGTTGATGTGCAGAGAAAAAAGCAGGTGATACAGAGCTGTGGGAAGCTGCTTCTGTCTTTCAGTGAAATTTTTTTCCTCTCTTCTAGAGGTTGTGCTTGGGAAATGAGAACAAAGCTGATAAATCTTAAAAATAAAGACAACAGTACTATGCTTATTCTGTGATTTGTACAATGTTCTGTGGACCTCTCTGAAAACTCCAATGTTCGATGCAAGGCTTTGCTTCAATATTAGTTTTGGTTGTTGTTTACATGGTTCAGCTTCAGATTTTATTAATAGAGCCTAACATTTGAAATAAAAAGCAAGCCTGACCAATAGATTTGATGGAGAAGCCAGTAGTGAGTTCAAAGGAGCTGAAAAGGATGTTAAAACAATGTTTCAGTTTTGTCCAGTATCACTTTTTAAACTAAGCTTAACTTCCTGAGAGATGTACTCATCTTAAGCTCAGACCACATGGCTCAACCCTGAACTTTCTTCATTTGAAGCAAGATTGATACGCAGGTTTTGGCTGCAAGGGTTGTCTTCTGGTGCAGCTTCACTCCAGTTTTCCTTATTCCCTTATAAAACTGTATATGTAATCTCAGTAGCTACAGGACCTGTCAGGTACAACTGGCTGCCTTAGGAATGAGATTCTGTTCAGCAGCTTACAGGAAGTAACTCCTTACTGGAACACCTGAGTATTGTACGAAACAGGCCGGTTCAGTAACAGAAGCTGTTCTTAACAGGCAAGATGAAGAGGTTCCTGAGCAGGAAGAGCAGGATGAGATCAGTGAAAATGAAGCAGAAGAGGAGGAAGAATTCTCTGCTGAAAAATTGCTGTGGGAAACAGAAGACAGTCTGAATTCCCAGCTGCATATGGAAATAGCAGTAAAGGTAAAATCTAGGGCCTTTCAAAGAGAAAGCTGAGTTAAGCTTCCATTGCTTGCTGCAGTATTCCAAGCAGCCTCTGTTTAATTGCACCATCCGAAGATTCCAGGATGAAATATTCCTTTGCCTTTCTGATAAGCAGTTACATGTGCAGTGTTCACTCTTCACTCTAGTATTAAAGTTTCAAAAGGAATATACCCTCAGGAAAAAAAAAGCCTTGGTAAGGCAGTAATTGAGAACTGATTTTGAAAACCGAAGAGACAGACCACTGCAGTAAGGAAGTACTTGCACTTGATTTTTATTCTGCTCATGGCCAAATCTCAAAGCTTACTGGAAGACTGTCTCCCCACAGGTGTGAGTTTATGGGACTACAGCCTGACTGTGCAGACTTTCTTTTCAAAAGCTCTCATGGGTTGGTATAAGAAAATAATCACTTTCATATTTCTCTGGGCAGTGACCTGATTTGCTTATGCAACCACAAGGCACTGCTAGTGTGACTGGTTCATGCCTTTGCACCAGACCATTCTTTTGAAGGGGGAAGTGCAATGCCACCCTCAAGTTCCTTGTTGTCCTGAACCAATATCGTCTGGTCCTGTGATGCTGTACATCAGGTTTTGTGTATTTTGTTGGCTGTGCTTTTTTCCTCTTTCCAACAGAAGATTTTCTGTTAGACTTTCAAAGACTTTCAAATGTCAGAAAAGCTCTTTTTGTTTTCATTAGAATCTTTTCTGATGTCAACATTTCTCTCCTTTTAGTTCATCTTCTGCTAAGGGAGCTGTTGTTTTATTTAAGGCTTTAGTTCAAAGAGAGAAATTGCTGCTGCTTAGTTGAGTGGCTTGCTGTTGAGCTGAGCAGGGCTACGGCAGTTATTTGAAAGCTCATAATTGATTTTTAAATGTTTGCCTACCTGAAATCTTTAAGTAACTCTACGTGACTATTTTTTTCCCATGGTTAATATAGCATTGTTTCATGCTTCCTTTTGTTACTCATGGAAATTTTCATTAAAATGTTACTGTGGCTTTGACCTTGCGTAATTCTGAATGTAGTTGTATTCTAACAAACATAATTAATGTGCTCTAGATGTGCTCTCTGTGCATGTATGTATGGTGACTTGCATCTTTGTTTGTTGTAGATGCACCACAAGTAAGGGAATGGTCTCTAAAATCATACCTGTATCTCTGTATGTAAGATTGCTAGGTCACACTGATGTACTGGATCAACAGACAAAGCTCACTGGATTCAATTGTGTTGCACAGCAATCAATGGACATGGAGCCCTTAGGCAGCAATGCAGTTAATGTAGCAGCTACTGAGTTTGGAGTGAAGTGTCAGGACACCCTGCGAGAAAAGGGCTAAAGAGTATCTGGTTTTGAATGCAATGCCTCTGGGACTGAAAGCGGAGATGTATCACAGGTGGCTACCAGACAGGCCTGGATATGTGTCATTGGTAAGACGACAAGCTGGCATTTACGCTGCAGTATCTGTCTTTCAGGTGGATAAAGAGACAAACACAGAGAGCCTTGCACAGTCTTCTACTGTGGTTCGTCCGAAAGACAAAAGAGCAGCAAATCCACCACAAACTCAGTTTGTCAGAGGTAGCACTATCATCCGCTCCAAAACATTTTCACCAGGACCACAAAGTCAGTATGTGTGTCGGGTAAGGATTTTGCAATCCTGGGTTTATAAAATACTGTTTTTCATTAATGAAAGCATGGTATCAGTGCTAGTCTGAATTTTTCATTGCAACTTTACACTGATTTCTTTTCTTCCCCTTTGACTTCAGAAGTTTCTCCTTTCTCTGGCAGTGTGATTGTAGCTTTTGGGGCAGTGTCCACTGTAGTCTTTCACAAAATGTAATAGTTCTGCTTACATCACTGCTTAGAATTACTTACACGACCCTGTGATCTTGCTGCTAATTTAAGTATGTATTTCTTGTATGTTTCATGAAAAATGTTGTCTTCACTTCCATTTTCAGCTGAATCGCAGTGATAGTGACAGTTCGACGCTATCCAAGAAACCTCCCTTCGTTCGAAATGCAATGGAGAGACGAAGTGTCAGAGTGAAACGGGTAAAACACCACTGCTTGTTTTTTGTCTAGCATGGACATTTGCAAAAACAAACAAAAAAAACTGTAAACTGTTTTAGAGGAAGAATTTGCAAATGTATATCAGTTGCCAAGTGCTTTCATCCACAACCTTTTATTTGTGTGTGAGATTTCTCTTAAGGCCACGTTTCCTTTTCCTTGATATATTGGAATATGACAGGAATACTAAACTTAGAGCTTGCTTAAAAAAATCAATTTAGGAAGATGGCTCCCGATAGCTTTCATTGTAACAGAGTAGGAGTAGCATCAATGTTTCTATGCTTATTGTTGTAAGAGTCTTTAGTGCTTACACTGAGTTGGGGAAGAGGGTGAAGAGAATGCTTCTTCAGATGCTCAGGTGACCTTGTTCTAATCACTCAGTGGCATACAATGAATCCCTGTGCCTGTTGTGATGGTAATCAGTGAAATTCCCTCAGGATACTGATGCAGAGAATCTGCCTGCCTTTCTAAGGAGATGGTTTTCTTGAGACTGCTTGTGTTTGGCAGTCTCAAGAAAACCAGCAAAGGACAGCAGGATGTATGTTATTGGTGCCAAAAAAAAAAACCCACAGGTTTTCATGTACATTGTGGATTCTTCTGAAGATGGGGCATTACGAAACTTGTAAGCAAGGTGCGCAAGCAAGACCAGTCTTATTTAGAGATACTGTGAAGGAAGGAATTTAGTGCAAACACCAGAATCAAAAGGCTTATTTATAAGATATGCTTGAGTTTGTGGCTTCTGTCTTGAGATAGAAAAACATCATAGAGATGCTTTGCAATCAGAAGCGTTGGAAGAATGGGTCACATGAAGTATTAGGCCACATCAGGGGAGTGGTCCGGACAGTTCTAACTATTGTGTCCATAAACCCTTTCTTTTTTAGCCTTCAATTAAGTCCTTTGGTACAGAGCGCCTAATCCGCACTTCACTAGACCTGGAGCTGGACCTGCAAGCTTCAAAAACCTGGCATGATCGGTTAGTTCAGGAGATCTCTGTGCTGAGAGAACTCAAGGAACAGTTAGAACAAGCTCAAAGTCAGGGTGAGAGAGAGTTACCGCAGTGGGTGAAGGATGATGAGAGATTTCGACTGCTGCTGAGGCTAGTGGAAAAACGAGTAAGTAATACCTGCCTTTGGATTTTGTTTAATGTTTGAGAAATGTGATTTGAGAAACAGGACTTAGGACAGTCTGGAAACTAAACCTTAGCGCTCCAGTCACTCGTGTCTTCCACTTACAGCTCCATCGAGCAAGCTATTGATGATGGAAGTTGCAGTCCTTGAGTGTCTGGCTATTCTCAATGTGCTATTTACAGACTGCAGAGTCTGTGCCTCCCTTTCCACAAATGCAAAGGTTAGGAAGTTAGCCTTTAAGTGTTTCTCCTAAGAGAAATAATTGCTCAATGAAACTTGTGCATGGATGATCCTGGGCTTTAGCATAGGATCCTTTCTAGTTAGTGTACATGGCCTAGTGTGGATGGCTGATCTCCTCTGAACTTGCTGGAGTTTCTGTTGCCTCTTCAGCTTTCTGTGGTTCTGAACCCATGCATTTACCAGCACAGAGATTTCCTGCCTCAGAACAAGTGCAAGTATGGGAAGTCACAAATGGCATCTGCTCTGTACAGTTCAGCCTTCCAATCCATAGTAGGTGTGGTGTGCAGTGGTTAGAAGTTAACCTTCCTCTGTCTACATGATGCTTTCCCTAGTGCACAGAGCTCCTTCTCAACTTCCCTGATTTATCACGGACACCTCTGCTGACATCAGGCAGAAACTCTTAAGTTCTGATGGCACAAGGCATAGGAGTGAGTAGGTACAAGATGCTATCTGGAGCAGAGCTGGAAAATGGATTGCCATGTTCTTGCATGAGCTGATCTGCTGACTTAAAAATGAAGATGATACAAAGAAGGCACAGACAGCAGCCATGATTCATACCAAAGGGCTGCAAGGAGACCCTACAAAAACCTCTGTTGATTACAGTGGTTAGCTGACAAGCCTTCAATTTGGCTTCTGGTTCCAGAGTTAGCAGTTTCCAAACCCTTCAGACCTGCAGCTAAAATACTGCTGTTTTTAGGGATTTGTTCAGATAGTGATTCCTCCTGGAAACACATCTTTTTTCCATTATCTTTGTGTAGGTGGAAAAAACAGAACACAAGTGTGAGCTCAAAGCCAATAAAATGATGAGAGCTGCTGCCAAGGATGTTCACAGGCTACGAGGGCAGAGTCGGAAGGAGCCTTTGGAAGTACAGTCATTCAGGTAATTGTGTCTTTGGTAAAGGGGAGGAAAAACTGACTACCTTGACTTTTTTTTGTGGATGACTAGGGTGCTGATAAAGGTAGTCTTTGTAGAAGTAGTTAACAGTTCTGCTTAAGCAAATTTCTATATTTTCACATCCAAGTCTAAGATCTGAGAGTCAGAAATTAGCTGCAGCACTGCAAGTGATCTCAAAACAACCAGAAGTACTCCAAATCATTCCCCACCTGGCACCAAATTTGTGAATCCTTCGTTTAATGCAGAAAGAGCCCTTTGTGTCTTTAAGTAAGATGCTCATCATGCCAAAAAAAGAGCCTTTCTGAAATGGCTCTTTTGATAGGGTCAGTATTGCGAGTTTAACTGTAATGGTACCTCATGTCTGATACGTAAATGAAAGGTGTAGCTTGTGAGAGGATGTGCTGCTGTTCTTTGTGGTGACAGCTGGTGGGATAAATTTTAATGTAGGCGATAGCCATTTCTGGCAAGGCTTCTGTTGCACTAACCACCGATCATCTCTTTCTAGAGAGAAAATGGCATTTTTCACACGGCCGAGGATAAACGTTCCAACGCTCTCTGCGGACGATGTGTGATCACCATAAAGTATTTGTTTTCTGGACAATTCTACAAATGCAGTTTGATTTTTGAAGTTATTTATGTGGTATTATGAAGGTACCAAGGCATTTGTACATTAGAGCTTATGTCAGGATGTGGATGTTTTAAAGACTTTTAGGTTGAAGTTGCATCATCACAGAAACCAGCATTACAGTGACAAGATTGTATAGTTTGTATATTTAGGAATGTATTTTTGGGAAATAGAATTTTAAATAAGAACAAATACAGCATCAGCTGCTGTTATTCTTAAATGCTGTTTAGACTTTTTGTACAGCTCCACCTTTTAGAGGTTTTACCGCAATAAACTGACTTCGGAGGAAGTGCAGGCTGCACCCGAGCCCCGGGAGCCGTGACCCAAGGGAGGCCTGAGGCTCGGAACTCGCGCTGGTGCCGCGGGGCCGGCGGGGGGGGCCCGGTGAAGCCCCCGCTGCGGGTGGAGGGCCGCGGCCCTGACGTCCGCGCCGCGTTTCCCAATAAAGCGGCCTTTGCGCACCCTCCCGGCCTCCTCTCCTGTCCTCTCCTCGCCGCTTCGCTGCGGAATAACGTCACGCTGCCCCGTCACGCACCCCGCGCCGAGCCGCCGTGACGTCGCCACCCGCCCCGCCGCCCGGGGGCGCTGCCGCTCGACCGCGCTTCTCCTGCCGTCGCCGCGCCTTCCGCTTCC
>VXAL01018089.1:48422-107569 GCA_013399475.1 Chauna torquata | reverse complement strand
GGCCCGGGGCCCGGTGTAGCGGCAGCCCTGGCTCGCTGACGCGGGAGCGTGGCGGCCGGGGTGCTGCGCGCTGGGAAGGAGGGTGGTGGCGGCTCTTTCCCTTTCTGGGCGGTGTAATTAAAAATGAAAAACCGGGCTCTCATGGCTGTCTTCGCCATTGATTGATACTGGTACCAGAATACACAGCACCTCTAGGAGAGCTTCGGATCCTTGATGCAGGCTGGCTTCTCGCGTACTGCCCCACGAGCCCCTTCCTGAGTCTCCTGGGCGCCTGGCCTGTGTTTTTTGCCGTACCGTAACGCGTTCTCAGGCAGCTTTTCTGTATGCTTTTGGCTCAGTTCGAACATAAGAGAAGCTCTGGCATAAAACGCTGAGATAATAAATCTGGTTGTTGAATCTCTGTAGCTCGTCTTTGCCTTTGTCCTTGTGTTTCTCCCTTGTAGCTGCTAGGAGAGGAAGGGCATCTCCGGTCCTGCTTCCTGGTCCCAGCTGCAGCACGTGCTGGAGACCTTTGTGAGCTGGTGAGGTTCATGAGCTCTTCAGGAAAATATCCCAACAAAGGGTGCTGAGTTACAGCGGTGAGCCAGCTCAGCAAAGGGTTGGGCAAGTGGTCGAAGTGAGAAAACCATGCAGGAGGCAAGGAGGAGGGGAAGGAAGAGAAGTGCTCTGAAGCTTTTGCTGTGCTTTCTCAGGCCATTTTCTTTCTGATTTTTTTATTGGGATGGAGTAAAGCTCTCTGCGTAGAGATGGAGGCTTATACAAGTTTTGTGTTAATTCAGCAGGTTCTGAATAACATGCGAACAGAAAATGTAAGGATTATTTTGATCTTATTGAAAAAGCTATAGCTCTTTTGTGTTCACAGGTGAGGGGAAGATTTCTAGTACTCAGCTGACCAAAGAGCCCTTGGAGATGTCAGCATGGCCTCATGTAATTCCCGCAGCTTCTCATGAGGTGGTCATCAGGTATGACCCTTTACTGACAAGTTGTGATATGTCCAGGGCTGTGCAGGTAGAATTATCTAGGGGATGAAGTTTTATTTCAGGAACAGCAGCTTTTTCCTTCCTTTTCTCCGTTACGTGTTCTGCAGATTGGAGGTGTAATGGCGTTGTCTCCCCCCCTCGCTTGGGTGGTACTGTGAGAAAGGAGTTACAAGGGGTATCTGCAGTTTAATGCAGTAGTCTGTTTTTCAGAAAGATTGCAGAATGTATATCCCGCTCATAGTATCCAGTATTCATAGGTGATGCGCTAGAGAAGCAGGTTTATTGCAGGTTGTTGTGATAAGGGGCATTCATAACACGTGAGTGTCTAAAGGCCTTTCTCTAGGCGACCTTGGGAGGTGGTTATGGGTGTGGGGGTCTTGAGTGATGCTCCCCTGCCTCTGGCCCTGGCACTAGGGTACCGTTGTCACCAGGTCCGGAGCAGGTAGCTGTACCCAGCCGTGTGGCTGGCCCAGCCCAGCCCTTCCGACCTTAACCCCATTGGTGTTGGAACTCAGTGTAATCCCTGCTGAGTTTCAGGCTTTCCTCCTAAGTGGTTCTGAATGGGAAGGTGAGTTCATCGTCTGTGTTAGCCGTTGAAGAGCACAAAAAGGGAAACTTCTATGGCAGCAACAATATTTGGGTAGGCAGCTCTGCCGCTGTGGTGAAACCTTTTGCTTCTGGTTCACGCTGAGGTAAGGAGTGCTGCTGAAACTTTTTGAAGACGAGCACAAAATATGATGGGAAAATGTGGCAGTGTATGCTGACGCACTGGGCTTGGTCAAATCTGAGATGGTGCTGTCATGATAACTCATGTCTGCAGGTCTTTGGGCTGTGGACTTGCTCTTTGTGCACACTCGTGGGAAAGATGTAGATGAGATTCACTGAACTGTGGCGCTGTTTTAGGGTTTTTTCCATCCTGGCCAGTTCAAGCCATTTGGGATACTAGTTGTCACCTTTGATTGGTATGAGAAAAGCTGTTTGGGCCAGATGTCTGCCACAGGGGTTGGAGATTCCTGAGAACCCTCGAGCTCTGGGTTCTGGCCATGCACGTGGATAAACTTTTCTCGTCCTCTCTCATAGTGCAACAGTGTAGAAAGAATCTCCAGTAAGATCCTGGTTATTTCGTCTTCCGCAAGCCTTAACTTGGGCAACTAGAAGCAGTTTTGATTATGGAGGACAAGCAGAAATGAACTTCTGTTCTGATAAGCTGCCGATGGTACTGAAATATCTCAGTGGCCATAGCTTTGGGGGGAATCCTTTAATGCAGGAAGACTATGTGTGAGCTGCTCGATGGCTGGGATGTGTAGGGATGTTCGTTTCAAAAGCAGAAAACAAATTTCTGGATCTGTACAACGTTTGTCAATAGTGCAAAACTCTCCCATGGGTCCGACCAGCTAACCTGCCCTGCAGCTGGTGGCTTTATTAGAGGCAGTGTGATATCAAGATTAGAACATAATCTTTGTGCTTTTTTAAAGCACAGTCCATTGGCGGGGGGGCTAGGTGAGTTTTGACCTCAGTTATTTGTGTTGCTGCTCCAATATTGCTTTAAGTCGGTTTGTTAGTTTGTTGCAGTAGTACTTACTTAAATTTACAGTGAAACAGTTGTGGAATAATGCAATGAAATCTCTGTTCCTCTGTTTTAAATTTGAAGTTGTCTGAAAATTTTTCAAACAGGTCTGTGAGTTATTTGAAATGCCACCAGGTCAGGCCAGTAGGAAAAGCCTAAAATAAGAAAAATAACAACGTTCTGTTGGTTAAGTGGGTTGAAGGTGTATAGAGAGACGTGAGAGCAAAACAGTCTGGTTAGGGGGTGGGGAGGTGTCTGCTTTTGTTTAAAAAAGAAGTAATAAGCTGCAAAAGGAACGGCTGGAATGGGCTGTTTGAAGCGAGTTATTTTTGAGATATAGCTTTGCTTTTGGATAATTTTGGTTGGATAATTGCCAAACCACAGGTTTTGATGAAAGTGGTTTTTTTTTTTTTTTTNGTTTTTTTTTTTTTTTTTTTTTTTACTCCAAAGTCCCGTTTCTTCACATTTGAACCTGCAGGAAGCATCCTGTTCTCCTGTAGCAGAGTAGGCCTTGAGGTTGTAAAAGAAGCGCACTGGAAGCATTGAAGCTGAAGCGCAAATGAAGAATGACCTCAAAAGTAGTGACTTCCAGCTTGCTCCGCGAGTAGGGCAGTCTTCGGATCGCTGTGGCCCACCTTATGAGTTTTGAGCATCTGCAGCTAGTTACGCTGGCATTCGTGGGAGCTGCTGCTCAGGTGGAAATACTGGGCTGGAAGATTCGATGACCCAAATTTCTTCCTTAATTAAATATCCTGATTGTTTTGAGAGCAATAAAGTAAAGGAGCCCTTTTTATAAGGTTTGGTGGCCTGTTTGTCTATCATAATAGCCCAGGCTGCTTCCTGCTGTGAGCATTTTGGTAGCAGAGAGCCTGCCTGAGTCAGATGGGGGGCTGGCGTGTCAGGGTGGGGAGTGCTGTGCTGCCTCTCGCTCCGGGGAGGCAGTGAATTGCGTACAGTTCCAACAGCTTCCAGACTTCTGTTTGTGGGACTGGTTTGTGGCTGACGGGCACAAAGCCTGTTACGGGGGAGGAGAAGAGATGGACATCAGAGACGGAAGTTTCAGATACCTGGTTTCGTTAGGGGGCTGTGTGAGAACTACAGCTCCTTGCAGCAGCTTCTAACTGTTGGGCTAAAAGTGCCTGTGGAAACTGCAGAAATTCTGGGCTGTGGAGAGGGTGGAGGACGCAAACCTGCAAGACAGCTGAAAGCTGAAGTTTGTTTATTTGGAGCATCCAAGTCCACCTGCAATTCCCAGCTTCTCCCGGATGCCGTATGTCAGTTTCAAGGGAGAAGCCACACTGGAGGTAGGGAAGGAAGGATTGCGTGGTGAGGTGGGAGCGCGTGCGCGCTGCAGACGCGGCCTCGCTCTCTGTGAAGCAGCACGCTGTTCTTCTGGGCGTTTCTGTCTTGGCATTTGAGCTTGTTGGGGTTGTGTAAGGGATCGTGGCTTCATCCTCTGGAAGAGAAAAGGTGGCCCAGCTTTTGAGATGGTGAAACTGGCTGAAGCCTGAAGGGGGCTGCAGGGAATTTGGGATCAGAACACTTGACGTCTTTATTAGATTAAAAAAAGCTGGAGAAAAAGCTTTTTGGGGAACATTTATTAGCCTGACCTGTTGTCTTTCTTGCATTTCTGTCTTGAGATTAGTAAGAGTATTACTTCACTGACTGTTTTTAAGAATGTGTCAGAATCCACGTTTTTGACACAAATAGAAACCACCATTAAACAAGAATTGTTTGGAATTACTCAACTTACATGTCGTTGTTACATTTATGAGATACAACTAGAACTGTATCTGAGATTGTGCAGCTCCTCACCTTCTGTTCCCCTTCTCCGAGAATCACTGTGTGTCAATTTAATTTGCTTTTCAGGAAAACGAGATTAAGTTGTTAACTGCAGAAATTGAGCGCCTGAAGAACTTTGGATGCTTGGGAATCTCTCCGAGTTTGGAAGGGCTGCGAGACGAAAACGCAAAACTTAAATATCGGTTAAATTTCCTTCAAAAGGTAAGGGAATAAAGAATTAATGTTGCATTATGTGTTTTTGTTCTGATCAGGACAAGGTAAATGAGTGATGTCAGTTTGTTACAGCTCGTAATGTGTGACAGCGTGCTCTGTGTTCTAATGTCTTAATTGTTGGTGGCACTTCAGATATTTCTTGGTTCCTTAACCATAACGCTACTTGATGAAAAATGACAGTAGGTTAATAAGCCCGCACTGTTGTGTCTTGAACGGTCGTATTACAGGCAGCCCAGCCGAGGTCTCTAACAGGGTCACTGACAAACGTGTGAGAAGTAATGCAGCACTGCGGTCGAGGGAAGCGTCTGGGCTGTGAGGTTCGAGGGGAGAAGCAGCTCTTGAATCGCATGATTTTTCTGTTGTATATGTTGCTCCTGTGCCTAGAGATGTCAGCCAAATCTGTCAGCCATGCTTTGCTAGGCAGCCCAGGAGAAAAGCAGGATGCAACTGCTCCTTACCTGCCTTCTGTATTGTTTTTTTTTTTTTCTCAGAGCATTCAAGAGGAAAGAAGTAAAACAGTGCAAAGCATGATTAATATCAACAGCTGTCTTCAGGAGATCTTTGGAGCTGCTATTCAGGCTGCCTACCCAGACTTAGAAAACCCTCCCCTAGTGGTGACACCGAGCCAGCAGCCCAAATTTGGGGATTATCAGTGCAACAGCGCCATGGGCATAACACAGGTAAATCTGAAAGATCTTCCAAAGAGAGGAAAAAGTGGGAATGTCGCCTGTTGGAAGCCAAGTGCTAGAGAGCACGGTGAGAGTTGCAACATTAGACCTGTTTTAGGCTTGTTCCAGGCCTCTGGGCTGAGCATTCACTCCTATCTAATGGCATTTTAGGAAGCATTGGCCCTCGCGGGATAGATCTTTAAATCTCTGTTTAGGTGACTGGTATGAGACAGGAGAATATCTGAGTGACGTGTGTGTACCACAGAAAAACTGCCCAATTTGTGGGATTTAAATCATTGTAGACATTTACTTAGGACATGTGATTGACTACCAATTAGTGAGCTATATGTGTCGGACTAATAGCAGGAAAACAATAAATCGCAAAGCTGGACAGGTACAAAATGTTGATAAACACCTGCAGGTCTCTAAATGCTCGTCCGTGACACCACGAAGTTGTAATGCCCCCCGCCTTGAGCACACGCGTTCTCACAGGGCGGGTGGGTTACAGGCTCGCACCCTACTCGCAGCGGAAATTCCCCGCGCTGCACGCGCTGCTGTTGGAGGCGTGGGTGCTGCAGCTTCCTGCCGCCCGCTGATGCGCTGGTGAGAAGGGGCCCGGGTTCTCCCCTGTGCCCCTGGGCGGGGAGGGGTCCCGGCGTGCTGCATGCAACACTGCCCGTCCGTGAGCTCCGGCGTGCACTGCGCACAGCACCTGATGGTGGGGGTGACGCGTCCGACCTGCGCAGAGGCTGTGGTGCGCACGAAGCGCCTTCCTGCGGCGCCAGGCCGCGTGTTGACTGCTGCTCAGGCACCTTCCTTTATACTTTTTTTTCTAGCTAACTCTTTTGTTTCAAAAGTGTTGTTAATCCCCTTGTTAGAGCTGAATTTGGCTGATTGTTGTCTTCCTTTAAGTATTTTCAGCATTGTGGCAAGGGCACTCTCAGACTATTTGTGCACACTTTGTGCTCATGTTCCTATCTGGCTGTCGTTACCCAAGCCCAAGGGAGGGCCTCCCATGTCTGTGGTTACTGGGCATCTGTATTTTCTGTTAACTGAGCCGAAGTCAGGAAGCGTGTTTGTTTTGTTAACGATGTTCTGATCTTGGAGGTTTTCAGGCAGCTATAACAACAGCTTCCCTTTGCAGAACACCTGTGATGCGTGTGCGAAGGAAGGAGTGTTTTGTTTTGTTCTGTTTTTTATCCTGGCAAGTATTAACAGGGTTACTTTGAAAATTATGGCATTGCCGCTTTGTAGAAAATACTTGGCCAGAGGGGATCCGAACAGAATAAGAGACATTTCAAGCATTGCTCTGTGGGATAGGACTGTGATGAAGTAAAACCAAGAGGTGAGGGAGAGAAAGAAGGTTCTAGCTTGTTCTAGCTTAGGTGTTGAAGTGTCCACACTTCCAATGCGTTGATGCCTTTGAGTGAATAGATGGACTCTTTGTAATTACAGATCTTTTATTTTGCAGTGTGCAATCTCAACAGAGGCAACTTTTATTTTTAAGTGTTCTGTTGTTAATTCACCTTTTTTAATCTGTTAGACTAATAATCTTGACCTTGAACTTGCACTGACACACGTGAAGTTCTGTCCCAGGTTGTCATCTGCAGTCACTATGTCTGTTGTCCTACCCCAGTGAGTTTGATGCCCGGGCAGCATCGATACGTGCCAGCCGGCGGGCTCTTGGTCTGAAGTGCCAAGGCGGAAACAGCCCTCGCGAATACGTGTTGTCTTCCCTTGGTCTTGTTAGCATGCTGTGACTGGGCTCCAGCCAGAGGAGCGTGCTGGGTGACTGCACTGACACAAACTTTCAGAGCTTTGCCGTTTTTTTGACCGCTGCTTTACCCCAATTAAGTTGCTGTTAGGATTCCTGAGCACTCCTGGATTCCTAATGTCGCTGCTGTTCATGTAGCTCGTTGTCCGAACCAGTCCCCTTGAAGCCAGGGTTTCAAGTTCCTGATTGTCAGCAGTACTGGTGGATGAAGGTTCCTAGTACTGGGCTTGGCTGTAGAGTTTGTTCCTTGGAAGGGCACGCTGGATGTGCTGGGCCTGAGCTTGGGAATGCTCACACATGTGGTGCGCTCACAGCGTAATCAGCACAGCAGAGCCTGGGGATGCAGCGCAGTCACTTCTGTGAGAGCAGCAGGTTGTGTCCTTCCCATCGGCCCAAGTTTTAGAGACTTGACTGTGGTGCATGTCTCCCCGTAGAGCCTTGCTCCCACAGGGTGTCCCCTGCGCAGAGCTGGAGCAGCGGTCACCACGGCTGTGAGAGGAGCAGGAGGCATCCTGACCCAGGGGCAGCACGTACTACGTGCCAGGCAGCAACCTCTCCCTTCAATGCACTGGTGTGGAAACAGCCCTCACAAATGCGTATTGTTTTCCTGGGAGCTCGTTAGCATATTAATGCCTGGGGCTCAAGCCAGGAGCTCTGCTTGCTCCTTAGAGTAATGGGAGTACAGTGACTGTTTCTGGAATGATTCAGAGGACATGCCTGTAATCTGGTATAACGTGCTTGTAATCTGGTTTTGCGTTTTTTTCCCTGTAGTTAGCACTTTGGGTAGCATTGAAGTTGATCCCTACAGAAGTTTTCTTTTTCTTGCCCGTTCTAAGCCTTTACCATTTTGCAGGGATCCTGTAACAATACACAGTGGTATCTGTGCTTTCTGTTCCATTCTGTAGAATGTTTTGGAGAGTTGAATTTTACTGGGTCGTCTTGTTGTGTTTCAGGTACTGCTCAAAACCAAGGAACAGAAGGTTAGTCCAAGAGAAATCGCTGAGAAAATATCCAAAAATATTCCTGCGAATGAGTGCATTGAGAAGGTTGAAATTGCTGGTCCTGGTACGATACTTTCATGTTATACCCCTTGTATGTTTTAAGGCTGACAGGGCAATTTTATATGGAATGGTGATCAGGGAAGCTGAGTTGTGTTCAACTGTTTTGTCATTTAAAACTGATATTACACGATGAATTAGCCTCTTCTGCCTTGGTGGGCTTTGTAGCCCCCAGACTTGTGCAGCAGCGGAAAATCTCCCTGTGTTTTAAATTGGCCACTGCGGTCCTGAGCCCTTTATTTAGACGTTTTCCCACTGATCCTTAAGGGATCAGCTTTGCATTTCTGAATACTGGTGATGGGTATGGAGTCACAATCATACAAAATCACTGCAAAAATCGGTATGCCCTTTTCGGCTGAGACTTGCCATGCTTGCTGTTGCTTGAGTGGTGAGGGGGCCTTGCCCTCTCAGCACTTCGATGCTGAAGTAGCATGGAGGTTATTAACTTCTGCATCTGTTTAGTCCCTGGGACCCAGGAAGAGAAACAAGGGCTCATATTCCGTAGGGCTGCAGTGTAAAGACAAAGATCCCATGGCGTAGGCCTTCAGGGTGCTCGGGCAGCTCATTCATTAGCTTTTGGAAGGAGAAGTAAAACACTGGTGTTCCACAAGCATGAACTGTGGCACGAGTAACTATGGTTTAGGGTAGTAATGTCTTAAAAAAAAAAAAAAAAAAATTTGCTTTTGCATTCTGCAAACCCTGGCAAGATTGTTTATTTTCCCTTAAATAATGTTTTTATAAATTCAGCTCTGAGTGACAGTGTGCAAAAAGGAGTTGTCATTGGTCTAGCTTGCAGAATCTGACTCCTGCAGTAAAGGGTATAGTTGTGTGAAACAGCTCTTTTAATCTGGGAACAGAAAATGTCTTCTAGTGACAGCTTTGTTGTCCTGTTGCTGAAAATAATTTTTGTTTAGTCAAGCTAACTTCATATGCTTTTGTCCTTGATGTAAGAAGACAGAAATGCAAGGGGGAAGGAAAGAAAAAGTGCTGTAACGCACTTCTGCAGCCCCAGCGCTCATGGCTGGTTTTTTCCTCTAAAGGTTTTATCAATGTCCACTTGAGAAAGGATTTTGTATCGAAGCAGCTGAGCAGTTTATTGATGAATGGCGTTCAACCACCGGCTGTTGGGAGAAGGAAAAAGGTATGGCAGTAAGCAGATAGGCGTCTTGCGCCCATATAGATGAGGCGTGTGCTGGACTGCAGGTAGCTCTGAAACTCCCCCCTGAAGGGATGCGTTGAGTAGGTGGCCACGTCAGCTGGTTGTTAGAGTGGCAGTTTTGTGACTTCGGGACTGGGGGCCATGGGTTGGCCCCACATGTACCAGCTGTGGTCTCTGGGTGGCTGGTGGATGAGGGACAGGGGTGTCCTAGGGCTCTCCAGGGACGGCATGTCCTGACAAGGTCGGTCTGGGACTGATCCCTGACCCTTTGCTGGGGAATGCAGAAGAGACCTGGGTTGAAAGCCTGCTCTGATGTCCCCTGCTGGGCTGCTCTGCTGCTGTGTGCTGCCAGCAGCAACGGCAGGCCTCCCCCCGCCCACCCAACAAAATCCACACGAAACACATGGCGTATGGTAATGGCTGTTGCCTTTATTCATTTTTTTTCTTTTGTACTGTGTCTGAGGTGGTGGTGGATTTCTCTTCCCCTAACATTGCAAAGGAGATGCATGTTGGTCACCTGCGGTCTACCATCATTGGAGAAAGTATGTGCCGCCTGTTCGAGTTTGCAGGTTATAATGTTTTGAGGTGAGAGTTGTTTTTCGGGTGGGATGGGCTTTTTTGGCTAAATTTCTGTAGTACGTCTCTGTATGCTTGGGTCAGTATTGGTTTTTTTTATAAGCACGTAGTAAATAATCCTCTGTGCAGTAAGATACTAAACTAAGCAAGTGTGGCAGGGTTAGGAATTAAGATGGGCAAACAGCTTCATTGCGTTGAAACTGGGGGGAGCTTGCCTGGTTTTGGTTTCTCGTAGTATGTGTGTTTCCTCTTTGAGAATATATGTATTTATCATGTGTATTTTAAAATGTACGTTTGAGAAATCATTGTTATTGTGCTTTTTAATTGCTTCAAGGTTAAACCATTTAGGAGATTGGGGCACCCAGTTTGGAATGCTCATTGCTCACCTCCAAGACAAATTTCCAGATTACTTAACTGTTTCTCCTCCCATTGGGGATCTCCAAGCTTTTTACAAGGTATTTGTAGCAAATAAGCGTGATATTTATGTTAACACCTGAAAAGCAGGTTCAGGAGGTTTACAAATTTGCAGCGCAGTTTTAGAGAAACAAAAGAAAGGAATAACTGTTAATAGGTCATTGCAATTACCTGCCAATAGGTAATGAATTACAGTATCTGGGCTTGAGTTGTCCGTATGGGGCATGATTAAAGGACTTGTCTTTTGAGACAAGTACGCTTTGAGAGCCTGTTTTGAATGTTCTCCCCATGTTGTTGCAGGGGGAAAACAGGTGCTTCTTTCATGTAGTGTGTTTTACCATAGGAATCCAAGAGGAGATTTGACACAGAGGAGGAGTTTAAGAAACGAGCCTACCAATGTGTGGTGCTGCTGCAGAGCAAAAACCCAGACTTCATTAAAGCGTGGGAACTGATCTGTGACGTGTCGCGGAAAGGTGACTTTGCCAGGTTCAGAAACATGTCTCAGCAGTTGAACAGTGTGGTTTTCCTCACCTTTATGTCTGAGTCCGTCCTCTAGTTTTCTGTAAGAAATGACTGCCACTCTGCTATAAGAAGCTCAAAGAAAAAGAATGATACAGCCAAAAGTAGTGGGCTGTCTGTGGAGGGTTTCAGCTAAAACTTTTGTCTCCTCAGTCTAATCTGAGTCCTAGTCTGTCTGATAGCTTGAGCGAGAGATAGAAAACATATGTAGGGACTTGCTGTGCCCATTGGTAAACGTGACACTAAATTCCCACTGTGTGCATTTAATGAAAGTATTTTGATCTGTTTCCCTCCTCAAGAGTTCCAGAAAATCTACAACTGCCTAGACATCACACTCGTAGAGAGAGGGGAGTCATTCTACCAAGAGATGATGAAAGATGTTGTGAAAGAATTTGAAGATAAAGGTGAGGCTTTTGGTCTTGGAATCAGGAATTCTGCAGGTGTCAGCCTGAATGAGGTAACCCCACTCCTATTCACCAAGGCATAGGCCTGATTTTTTCAAAGTTGCATGTTCCACACCCTTGCTCTTTTTCTCAGCAACACTTCCTGAGTGGATCTTTTGTGGAATTTGCTCCCAAAGAAGCATTAGCAGAACTGATTGCTATACGTATCATTCCAGAAAGCTTGAATCATTCCTGCTGACACCAAAAGCAGTTTGTGTGTGGTATCTGTAGCATGAGATACTACTGGCATTTATTGTATCTTCAGTAAATAGTCAAGGAGCGATGTATGAGAGACTTCTCAGTCCTAGTGTTGTGAGTACAGGAGAACTTGTGTCTGAGGAATCTCTGTGAAGACACTGGCATTTTTGGATCATGTTGACTTTGAGACTCACAAGAGGCCAAATGGACCATATTGAGTCTCTGGTTTTGTGCGTTCCTGTTTAGATTTGGCAGTTCTTGAGTCCCACCATCCTGTAGTGTTCTGACTAGTCTTCTCTCTTAAATATATTGTGCTGGTCCTCATTGCATCTCTGCAGAGTTTCCATTGCCTTTAATGCCCTCCTTTGTGATGTTGTTTTTGTGGCTGTAAAGGTGGATCTGGATGCCAGTGACATGGGCTTTTAAATCCAACCAGGCCTCTTTTGGAAAAAGGCCAGATCTGTATAGATATGCTGTCATGTGCATAGTCTTGAATTCTGGAAGTGCAGTACAAGATGCGACTTGGCTGGCGAGGGATTTCTCATTTAGTTTTGTGTTTGTTTTTTTCATATTTTGAGACATTATTTGTTCATGTGAGTGCATGGTCTTTTCTTTCTGGTAGCATCTGGAATGGGATGTGTTTCTCCCTGTCCTGTCCAACAAACCTCCCCATGTGATATGACACAGAGTATATTCCATTGCTTTTCTAGGATTTGTCCAGGTGGATGATGGCCGGAAGATTGTCTTTGTCCCAGGTTTCCCTGTCCCGCTGACGGTCATGAAATCAGATGGAGGTTACACATACGACACATCTGACTTAGCTGCTCTTAGACATAGGCTTTGTGAAGAGAAGGCTGATATCCTTATTTATGTTGTTGATAGTGGCCAGGTAAGTATGTCAACCTCTTCTGTCACTGCTGGTACAGATCTGCTGGTACAGAAAGTGTTTAAATGACAGATGCAACAATATCGTAGGTAGAGTGTTCTGGGTTTTTAGCATGGTCTATTGGCTTTTGTCCTTATTGGTGTAATGGTGAATCTAATGTGATGACTGGTGGTCTCTGTGAAGAGCCCTGGAACCAAATGATTAGGGAGACCCAGTCACCGCTGGAGGTGGGTTAAGCCTAAGTCTCAGTAGAACAGTCTGAAACGAGATTTGTCCTGCTTATACGTAGGTCTCTCCTTACCTGAGGAACTGCAAGGTTGTCAGCACCATATTTGAGCAGTGATGTGCATTTGCTGGTTGCTGCTTCTGTAAGCCAGGCAAACTCTTTGAAAGGTTGAACTTTATGAAGTGGGACTTTTCTGTGGAGCTAGAAACATTTAAAGTCTCGTGAAAGCAGCATTGTGAACGAGATGAAGCTGGCAAGAAAACTGTACCTGGATGAGTGGGTTGAAAATCAGCTGTTGGTATTTGTTCCTTGCAGTCAGTGCATTTGCAAACAGTGTTTGCAGCTGGACAGATGATCGGCTGGTATGATCCCAAAGTAACCAGAGTGACCCATGCCGCGTTCGGAGTGGTGCTGGGAGAAGACAAGTAAGTCTTTGGATGTAGTTTTTCCTCTGTGTGTGCTCTGAAGGGGATGTTTGAGTGAGTGCAGAAGACTTGCTCATTTGTCGACAAGTATGTGTGTGGCATGCAAAAAAAAAACAAACCACATCACATCCTGTGCAGTTATTTGTAATTGCGTCATTGTATTGCATCAGCGCCCTTTGGTGCACGCAGTCACTGGTGCTGAAGTCAGGCTCCCTCGTGGGCCTGGCTTTGGCTGCCTCGCATCTGGGGAGAGGACCGTGAGTTGGCACTGGGAATGGCTGCTGGAAATGCAGAGCAAGGTGATGCAGATACTGGAGATGGCGATGGTAAAGGCCATGATTTCCTTATTTTCTGCCTGCCCTGTGGTATACGGAATGAAAGTTGGGAAAAGAACCTCTGTGGACTGGTCTGCAGGCCAGGCCTTGTGCTCCAGAGTTGTTCTTTTGTCTGTGTGAAGTTGCGGTTAAACCAGGGCACTCTTACAGTCACATAATGTTGCGGAATGACTGGTTTTGCTGTAGGTTTGTTACAAAAGTAAAGGTGCCTTGCTGGATTGGAGTCTCACGCTGGTATTGTGTCCTGCCTAATGTCTGGGACTGGGACAGTTCTGACTGTTGGAGCCTTTCTGGTCAACCCCTGCCCACCCACCCCATGTGTGTTCTGTCAGATTCCTACACTTCTTGCTAGGTGTAGCTGTCTGGTGTCAGTTTCTTCAATACAGAGGAATTTGTGGGCATGTGCTCTTTTAATCAGCTGAAGGTGTGAGCGGTGGAAATTCCTGCAAGAAGTTCAGATGCATGTCCTGGATCTGTCTGGGCACACACTAGGCAGAGGGTGGGAGTGTTTTGCCTCTTACGCAGGTGGTCATTTTGGCTGTGTGTTTTCAGGAAGAAGTTCAAAACTCGTTCAGGGGACACAGTGCGTCTTATAGATCTGCTGGAAGAAGGGCTGAAACGAGCCATGGACAAGCTGAAAGACAAGGAGCGGGACAAGGTAGCTTATCTTTCCTGAGAACTTCCCAGATTTGTTCACAAACTTAACGACTTCCACATTCTGAATGTGAGCTGAGAATATGGATGCTGCCAAACTGCCCAGGAGATGCTGTGGGTTGTGTACAGACTCTGTGTTGTTGTTTGGGAGCAGTTAGGGCAGCGTGCTGTCATGGGGAAAGGGGAGCATCCCTGGGTACCTAGCAGTGAGAAGATGTGAGCTGCAGGCAGCGTGCTGCCTCTGGCTGGTACAGCAGAGCTTTTCATGGAGCTGGGAGGGGAGCGGGGCCTGGCAGGATAGCTGGCCCTGTGGGTCTCCCTGGTGCAACGGCAACAGCTCTGGCTCCCCCAGGATGCAGCAGGTGGTAGCAGAATATGAAGTTGCAGCCTTGGCCTGCTGGGCTAGTGGTGACTTCTGGTGATGGGTGGTTGGGGATCTGCAGGGGACTTTGGTGTCGGGCTTCATCCTTTCCCGTGGACACTGTGGCTGAGTTTGCTGGAAGCCCTTTGCTTAAAGAGATTTCTGTCTGTCTTGGATTCTGATGGCCTGGAGAGAACTGGACAGTGTGGGCAATGGAGTGGAACAGAAGGACCAAACTGAGCACCATGCGAAGCAGTGGAATTGGGAAGCACAGCTCCTTGGTTGAAAAAGGCTGAAAATTCCCTTCTTAAATGGAAACACCAGGAGGCACAGGAAAAAAAACACACCATAAAGATCTCCCAAGGACTCATATGATTCAGGCACAAAGCACTTTGCCATGCTGACGGGGTGCTGTTGTACCAGAGGGGTGTTTTATGAGTGTTTGGACTGTCCAAAATGCCCTGTAAGGGTTGCTCGTTGCATGTATGCGCAGTTTGTAAGAAGCAAGAGCACAGTGCGAACGTCAGACCTGCGTGGTAGAGAGAATGTCGTGGGGTCCTGCGGGCCTTTGGGAGCAGAGGCAGTCAGCCTTACCCTGGGCAGGGCTGCTGCGCCATCTGAACACAAGAGGAATGAGGGGTGGATGTGGGGTTGTCTGGTCCCCCTAGGTGCAAAGGTGGGTGTGAGCCTGTTGCCAAGTACTGCGTGGGTAAAATCCCCTCAGCTGCCTGTGCTCTCCTCCTGAGCCACGCTGAGTGACCAAGGCTGTGTGTTGTGGTTTGTGATGCCAATGTAGAGTTCCTCCTCCTGATGGTTACCTGTTTTGAAATTGTTACAGGTCCTCACAGCAGAAGAGCTGAGAGCTGCCCAGACATCAGTTGCTTTTGGATGTATTAAATATGCAGATCTCTCCCACAACAGACTAAATGATTACGTATTCTCCTTTGACAAGATGCTGGATGACCGAGGAAATACAGCTGCTTATCTGCTGTACGCCTTCACGCGGATCAGGTGGGTTGAGTGTGTTGGGAGTCTCTTGGAGCTGGTCTCTGATGCACTCTGAATCTTTATTGCAAAGGGAGACGCGGTGGAAGGAGTGACTTAGTTGCATCCTTGCTGTTCAGGTGTAGTTGGTAAGAGAAGTCGACTAAGCTGGTATGCTCTGTAGGCAAGTTTTAATGGTCATTGGAGACAGTGTCCCGTGTTACCTGAACCAGGGCTCTGCTGTGCGACATGCATCCTGGGCTTATTAGCTAGCAGGGAGGGAACTGGGGAAGTTTTTGCTAATTCCATTTGAGGATTTAGGTGGCTGGAGAGGGGTGAGCCTGTGTGCCAGCAGTTGCTCACCTCAGGTATTGCCATACCCCACAGAGCTTTTCTGGCACCCTGAGCCCTGGTTAGTGTGGCAGCATGGGCAGTCATGCCAACACATGTGCCCAGAGCACGGTGCTCCCACTCCTCGGCAGCGCCCTGTTGGATTGCTGTGAGGGCAGCGCCTCCCCGTGCGTCCCCAGGGCTGAGTGCTCTCTTCTGGCCTGGTAACCCAGGGCTGGGCAAGGGAGGACATCAGCAGGTGGCCTGTCTTAGCCCGGAGAAAGGCTGAGCACGAGCAGCTGCAGGCTGGGCCTGGGGCAGGTTTAGCAGCGGGACCCTTACAAGCAGACGATGTTTTGGAACGTTTCAGGGCTATTGCTCGCCTGGCCAATATTGACGAGGAAATGCTGCGGAAGGCAGCCAGGGAGGAGGTGCTCATCCTTGACCATGAGAAGGAGTGGAAACTGGGCAAGTGCATCCTGAGGTTCCCCGAGATCCTGCAGAAGATCCTGGAGGATCTGTTACTGCACACACTCTGCGACTACCTTTATGAGCTGGCCACCACCTTCACCGAGTTCTATGACAACTGCTACTGTGTTGAGAAGGACAGGCAGAGTGGTGAGTGTTGGCCTAAGGGTGCTGCACGTGCCTTGTCGCATACCACAGTACAGGTGACCTGCAGGGTGTTTCCCGGTGCTGGGAAGGCTGTTGTTGCACTACCAGCTGCTGCAGAACAAGTGCTGTCAGCTGGGAGGATTGAAGGTGGCTGGCACAGCCGTGTCATCTTCTGCCTGTGAGCAGGCGAAGGTTGAATAGGGAGCTACGAGCAACCAGGCGTCTGGAAACATGGTGGCTGGTCAGTCTGCCTGGCTCGGGGAGTAAGGGAGGGGCTCAAAGTGTTCAGCCCCAGGGCCAGGTTGCGGGCGGGTGGGTCCCCCGAGGGAGGGCAGTGTTGGTTGTTCTGAGCAGCTGCTCCAGCTCCTACATTGATGTTTTGCAGGCCAGATTGTGAAGGTGAACATGTGGAGGCTGCTGCTGTGCGAGGCCACTGCCACCATCATGGCCAAGGGCTTTGACATCCTGGGGATTAAGCCTGTGCAGAGGATGTAGCTGTTCCCTGTGGGGTGACAATAAAAGGACTGAACATCTGGAGGTGTCTGTGTCTGCTGAGGTGGGGTTCTGGTAAAGGAAGGTGCTCTGGGGGAGCAGCACCGTGAGGGAGAAAGGAAAGAAGGAAGGAAAGGCAAGGAGGAAGTAAGAAGGAAAGGGAAGGAGGAAGGAAAAGTAAGAATGGGAGGGAACAGGAGCATGACTTCAGAAGCTGCAGGGACAGAGGCAGACAAGAGGGGCTGTGGGCACAGCTCAGCATTTCTGTGCGCAGGAAGTGAGCCCCACAGGCCCATGCCCACCCCTAGGGCTGCTCTGCTGTAGCCTGCCCAGAGTTGGAGGGCTGAGAACTGTCAGGACACCCAAGAGCACCTGTGGGAAACGCCCCCAGCCACCATAGGGTCACCTACAATCCCAGAGCCGACCTTGCTCTGATGATATCCAGCATTGTCTTTACCTTATTTGCCAAGTCCATGTGTGAGCAGGTCACGTAGCTTTTGATGTTATCTCTGGCATCTCTCAGCTAAGCATGGAGCTCTTGTGGGAGCCAAGCAGTTTCATCCCAGCCCAGCAGTGCAAGGCCCTGGTGCTTGGGATGCTTGTTTCATGGAAGTTGTTAGTGAGCTGATCAAGGCAGCAAGCAGGTACCTGCAAAAGAGATCAGACATCGCACTCAAGGACTGAACTTTATTATAAAACACCAAGAGAATGTGAAACAACGCTTACTAGGACAATGCAGCACAGGCTCTGGTGCATACCACCTGTAAGAGAACCCACATGTTCCCATCGCTGCTGTGTGCAGGTGGCCTGCACCAGCACCCAAAAAAGAGGTGGCTTCCTGAGTGCCTCTCAGAGGCCAGCAGTTGGTTGCATGCATGCAGCTGCAGAGTACTGCAGAGTGCCTGCACAGCACAAGCCCAGAGCAGCACTATGCACGCAGTCCTCACTGCTGGCACGGTTTCTCCATCGTGTTTCTAAGGAGGGAAGAGTGAATGGCTTCCTCCTTCTCTCGGTAACTTAGCTGCCCCTTCCCCCTGCTTGTCCAGCCTCTCCCTTAGCATCCCGCTGCTTGCCCGATGAGTCGATGTCAGTCTGGCTTGCCCCAGTGAGGAGGCAGCTGAAGGACTGCAAGCTCTGCCCAGCATGGCTGGCCGCCTTCAGCAAGGTGTCGTGGTTGGGCCTGTTCTGACAGGGGGCCAGGGCCAATCTGTGCCCAGGTGCCATCTCTGACACCGCTTCCAGGAGCTGAGCATGCTGGTGCTCCCACAGCACCATCAGCTGCCAGCACTGCTGGTGTACAGCAGGCAGGCAGCAGCTTTACCTGGAGGAGCAGGAAACCCAGGGGAGGAGCAGATCAATTACTACGTTCCCTCAAGAGGATGGCACAGGGGAAATACTTTCCCTGCAGTATCGGTGCTCTAAATCCCTACAGCATCATCAAGCCTCTTTGCTGGATGCACATCTGTCTCAACCTCCGTACCGCAAGGCCAGCTGGAAGGCAGGGGGCCATGGCTCCTGAAAGCTGCCTTTGCTTTAGGATTTGTTGGAAGCTCTGCTGTGTGAGGGAAAGCAGCACAGCGATGAGGCTGTGCCTCCATTAGAGAGTAGGTGTTGTGCTTGATTTAGCTGCTTGCTACCATGTGTGTGTATATCTATGTATATGTGGCATGCAAAGTATATAAAGAGATGTAAAAAAGATACACCTATCTGTGTATGTATGTGACAGGTGGCCCAGGTTCTTTCCCATACCTCCAGCTGGGGGGCTCGCCTGTGACAGCTAGACAGCACCTAATGAGTGTTGGGCTGGCAGTTAAACACATGCCCATGCACACCTGTGTGCCTGACGACTCTCCAAACAATGCCTGCAAACAAAACTAGACCTAGGTCTGGTGCCCTGCTGGCAATATGACAGCCCTGTGTGCTGGGGGCTTCACCCCGGGGCGCGCTGTGCTACCTGACCATCTCCTGTGGATGGCCACGCAGTGTGGCTGTGCCCTCCCTCCCGAGGCTGGGCTGGGCGCTGAACCCATCCCACGGTACCTGAGCGGTGGTGGGCATGGCAGTGGCAACCATGCATGAGTTCCAGCCACCAGGTGCATCTGTTGGTGATGAGGCTGTGCCAGGCAGGGTCAGTTTTGGTCTCAGTAGCTGGGGTCAGCCATGGTCCAGCGATGGCCAGGAATAGCTGCGGTGACGAGGGTCTGGGTCCAGGCACAGGCATGGCTGAGGCCTCCCCCTAGAGCTGTGTGGGGGCCTTTCCTCATGGTCACCAGCAGGAAGGGGACAGCCCTGGCTAGGCTGTCCTGAGTCCCGGCACCAGACCCCTTCCCGGTGGGGCGGGGGACACGATCATGGCCCCTCACAGTGCTGCGGTCACAGCAGGAGGGTGCAGGATGTCCGCTGGCCCAAGGCCAGCTCAGGTGTCGCGCAAGTGACTGCAGAATCTGGGGCAGGCAGCAGGTGCCAGGGCGCTCCCAGGGGGCTGAGGGCCAGGCAGGAGGGGTTCAGGCCACCACTGAGGAAAGCGGGACCCAAGGCTGGGCTGGGGTGGAGCAGGGGTCACTGGCCAGGTTGGGGACTGATGCCATGGAGGGGGGCTGGGGGTGTCACTCAGGAGCATGGGGCTGGTTGGGGGTCAGTGCTGGGGGGAGCTGTGGGGCACGGCCATGTGCTCAGTTTGGGGAAGCCACTGGGAGGCAGCTCTGTGGTGGCCAGGGCAGAGCGAGGGAAGACCTGAGCTGACTGCTGGGGTGCACCAAGGGCCTGTGGCTCCCCAGGGGAAGGGGGCCGGGAGTTGAGTGTGACAGCAAGGCTGCGGGACAGCCACCTGGTCCCACAGTACCTGAGCCAGGCCAGCAGGGCTACCGGGGGTGGCAGCTGGGGCCAGCCAAGAGTCCGGATCATCAGGCACATCCGTGGCGAGGAGGGCTGAGGTTGAGCCAGGAAGGTGGGTCAGCAGCAAGCCAGGTCAGGATCGGGTCTGGTGACAGCAACCAGGGTGAGCCACAGTCCAGTGATAGCCAGGAACGTCCGTAATGGTGACGAAGGGCCGAGGTCAAGCCGGGAAGTCAGTCTGTGGGTCAGGGTCCAGGTGCAGATTAATGGGGTCCGGGGCCAGGCGTCGGCATGGCTGTCGCTCCGGCCAGGCCCCAGCAGCAAAACCTTACCTTCTGCCCGCTCCCACCCGACGGGCGGGTCTGCCCTGGCTGGGGCCTCCCCACAGAGTATTATGGCAGCCTCTGTCCCACAGGCACCAGCGGGAAGGGGCAGCCCTCAGTGGGACTAGCGCTGAGCTGGTGCCAAGCCTCAGGCAGCCAACCCCTCCTCCCCTGCCCCACGATTTTGCTTTGTGACAGCAAGCAGCATACCTGGAAGAGCCTATTGCACTCCATTATCATGTGAGCCAAGCCCTGCGCTGCTGCCAGGTTCTCGCTCAGCTCCCTCTGGTCTGGCTTCCCCAGGCTGTACTTCCTCTGGCTCAATCTATGGACAGGGCAAAGAGAAAGGCAGGCTGTGAACAACAGGCTATGCCATACAGGCACGACGTGCACCCCCAGCCGGCCTGCCTGGGGCTGGAAACCAGCAGCTTCAGCAGAAGGAGGAGGCACTGAAGGCCCCATAGCGGTGCCGGGTGAGGCGCACGTTGCATTGCTGCAGCAAGGTACGTGACGTACCCGTGACGGGCATCATTCCCTCCCAGCACACCTTGAACGCGCCCAGGGCAGCACTGACCGGGAGCAAGGCCTGCCCAAGAAAGGCAAGGCATTTTGTTCCCCAAAACACATCATCAGACATGGCCAAAGACAGCAATGAATCCAGACTGCTTTGTGTGCAGCCTTCGAATATCAGGCTCCATGCAAAGCCCACGCAGAACTTTTTTGAATCCTTTGGCTCAAACCACACTGAACACATTTCAAAAACAGTCCACTCTTTTAATTCATAATCATTATATGACATCATTAAGCCTGGCTTCTTATGCTTTTATCTATGTGCATTCCTGCCAAACAGCTTGAAAATTCGTCAGGAGATAAGAGTCCTCAGCTGTGCACCTCAAAGTCAGACCTGTCAGCCTCTCCCCTTTGAAGTCTGAACCCTGCACTACAGCATTAATGCCTGCTTACAAAAAAAGCTGAAGGTTCAAAGCAACCTGCCGTCTGCACAGTGACAGCAAAGAGAAGATTCAGCTTCTCTTTTTGATCCCAATATTTCAATGTTAAACCGAGGAGGTACAAATCTCCAAGTATGCTCCCCAGGTGCTCAAAAGCAACTGCAGTCGGGGTCAGAGTGGCCGTCCCTGAGCTCCTCCGCGTTGCAGCTGCCCTGGCAGTGACCGCGCAGCTCCCCTGCCCTGTGCCAGCTCAGCGCAGGGGGACCTGGGCTCTAGTTACACTTAAGCAAAAGTCCACCGTGTTTTCTTTACCCCCTCTGTGCTCTCCAGAGCCTGCATTATCACCCTGAAAGGTGCCAATAGCACATCTGACAGCTTCTGCATCTCTCTGGAACCAGTCCTCGTCTTTAAACCACCATGTGAGGTGATTAATTGGCTATGCTGATGGGTGTGCAGTGTTGCCATCAAAGCCAGTTGTCCTTTTCTACCCTGATACGTGTCTACCCATACGCAGGAGCACCGAGTAAAGCAAACAAACAGCCCTTCCTCAGGAGACCAGATAAGGCATGAATGCTCTCAGAGATACTACTTGTCTGCTTTGGCCCAAGGGCACCTTCCTCCCTGCACGTACAAGCAGGCGATGTTATGCAACCCAGATACTTTTAGTTATTGAGATAAATTTACAGAATCCCTGTGGCTCAGTTTGGCAGGCGCAATTCCCTTATTGCCCAGCAGCACGAGTGCCAGCAGCTGCTACACTCTGCCAGGTGTCTGCAGGGCCTTCAGGCTGCACCAGGGCTCGGGTCACCAGTGCAGGAGCTACGCTTTCCATGGCAGCACCACCTTAATGCAAGCAGTGGGCCACAGGCTGGGCAGCTGGACCTGTGGGCAACCACAAAGAGTACAAGAGGCAGGCTAGCTCGCACGCAGACTCGTCAGGAGTGGGACACGAGGGCCTTGCCACTGCCCTGCGCATGGGATGATGAGCTGCCCGAGCTCTGCATGCACTGTGGTCAGCTCCTGCCTGACCTCAATGACCATATTTGAGGCAAACCCCATGACACATGTACTTTGTCCCCATTAAAAGCAGACACGTGTCCTAGGCCAGCTACAGAAAGCATTGGACTAGCTAAAGCAAAACACTATTGACAGCAGCAATGCCAGCATTAGGACGAAAATACCGAGAGGAGGAGGAAGAACTGTCCCGCCTCAGGGTATTGAGGTGAAACAACGAAGGTGCGAGACAGACAGCAATGTTGGTTGGGGTCATCTGGTTTTCCTCAACAAAAGCAACCACATCCCGTAGAAAGAAGAGGAGGATTTTCAGAGCTTCTCGGTTTTCCTTTGGGAGAAGGAGAATAGCAGCCTGGACAGCCTGAAACTGCTGGTCCTTCGGCAGGTCTGAAAGCAGAAAAATGATGAAACTCACACGCAACTTGCAGAGGAAGCATCCATCAAAGGAGTGCCAAGCAGGGCATTGAAACCGTATGAACTGAAGCTCTAGCTCACAACAGGAAGGCCATTATCACCTTCACACCACACAAGTACAGTTTTCGCCAACTGCCTGTCAATAGGCACAGTCATATCCAGTGATGCTGGTGCTTGATTTCTTGTAATTTTTTTTTCTTGAATGCCATACTAATGAACTTACGCTGAACTAGCTCTGGTTACAATCCAAAGAAGGTCTTATCTCCCCACAAAATATTACCCTGGAATGATACTTTGGAGCAGATACCTATGCTACTGTTTTTCCTTTCAGCTTCAAGCATGAAGAGAATAGATGCTCTCCGACAAGCAGTGAGACAACAATGTTTTGCCACCAGATTTCAATTGACACAGAAGCCCAGTGAGACCCTGTGCCCAACAGCTCCTGCAGGAGAGTGGTAGGGGGTCACCCTGCCAGGCATCCCCATCAAAAGAAGGGTTTCTCCTGTTTCGACCCCTGCAAAGGGTAGAACATCACTTCACTTTCCCTTGGGCAGATGCACACACACACACACAGAGGACACATAAAACATGCTTCTTGGCAAAAGCACTGCCTTTCCTAATGATCATCTCCAAAATACAGTAATCTGGGCACTTGCACAAGTCACACATGGCACAGGAAGGGTGAGCAGAGATCAGTCATTTGCTGTTTCTATCCCAGCATGAAAGATGGGAGGTGGACAGTGGCCAGGTGTAAGATAAATGGAAGGAAATGGTTCCACATTCTTTGGACAGAGGAACCGTGGAACTCCTCACAAAAGGCATTTGTGGATGCAAAAAGAAAACTTGCTTCAAACAAACAAACCTCTTGCAAGATGCAGATCTAAAGTGTTTAAGTCCAATATCACACTGAAGTCGTCTTTTCAGACAGGTCCTGCCTGATTTAACTCCTCTGACTGTAAGGGGCCTAGCACCAGTCCCATCTGGCCACTGCCTTGTACAGCTGAATACTAAGGTATCATAAGATATATTCAAGAAATTGGAAAACTATAGAGTTTGTTACCTACATTGGTAGATGTGGAGGAAGGATTCACAGAGCCTGCTAGTAAATATAGGCTCGGGAAGGTCTCGGAAATACTGCTTCACCATATCTGCCACGTCAAATGCTGACTGCCCTTCGTAACATACGTTGTTTGGGTTGGTTTCATTCATTTCTCTTAAAGACAGGATCCTGGATTTAACACCGGATTTTCGGAACAGGCCAACCTACAAGTACAAATGAAAATATTAAAGACAAAGAGACAAGTTATCAGGGCTCAAGTATCTGACAAATAATAATTAAGCCTTTGCTTTCCTTTTGATAGTTAAGACCCTATGGCAGCAGGACGTAACACCAACATATTTTTGCATCATTAGAAGCAGCGTGGATACCCCTTCCAGGCAGACCAGGACTATGTTGTATCTCTGCTTAGTGGCACATTTCAGCTGAAACAAGACTTGCTATCACATTGGCTCTGGCACTACCATCAACCACGAACAATGACACTGTGTGACCTCCTAAGGGAGCAGAGACATGCCACCTTACCAAGAGAAGGCACCAGGAGAACTGACTGCAGATGATTTCAGCAAGGCAAGGCAAAAAATACAACACAGAGCTAAAGGTATTCCCAGAAGGAAACAGCACTGATATGCCCTTGCAGGCCACCTGCTCAGGCCTACCACATCCTTCTGCCTGTTCAGAGCCTTCAGTGGCAAGGAAGTCCCTCACAAAAGCTGACAGCAGAGACTGGTTCCCTGGACCAGATCCCTTTTTGGAACAGAGCTGCTCTGGGCTGCTTCAAGTTCATACCTGGTCAAGAAAGTGGCTTCTTAAATAATCCAGTGCTTGCAGGATGCCGTTAGGCAGTGGGTGGCTTGTTCGCTGAACATTCAGAAGCAAGGGGACCCCAAACACATTTTTGTCCTTGTAGTCAGAGGCTTTTATTTTTTTAATGAACTTTGGTAAAGTCCTGAAAGCAAAAAAACAGTACATCCAACTTATTAGCTCTCCAGCACAGCTCCACCTGCTACTTTAGTTACATGCATGGGAAAGGACTTGCCACACCTGCAAGTTCTGCTTCACACCTGTGCGCACAGCATCATAAGATAGAGAGAAAATCATAAACGGAAATGACAGGAGTGACCTCATTTCAAAACTGAAATTAGCTTGAATAAAATGTTCTCAGAGGAAGTATTTTCCATCCCTTTAGGACACAGCAGGCTTTTTTCACTTCCCTCTACATTCAGGTGCCAGATCCCTGCCACAAGACGCTAACTGGTATTTCCAAGTCTCACAAATGACTGACTGTGCCATTGCTTTAGTCGAAACTGGGACCTGAAGCTGAAGAGACGGATTCTCTCACCTGGCCAGCTCTCACCTCAGGTCCTACAATCTCGGAGAGGCACCTCTGCAAAGCCCTGCAAATGGACAGATTGATACAAACTATAAAGTGCTTTGAAATCAGTAACAAGGTGACCACCAGTGAGGCACAGAGGTGCTCTCCATAACAGAGGAAATCCTGGAGCCACTGAGACAACCACAAAACTGCCAATGATTTAACTGGATGAAATTCCTCACCGTGAACATGTGTGATCTAGACGGACAAGGAAATTCACCTGCTTACATCAAACTCTCTCTTTCCAACACAGTTTGCTTTAATGTTAGACAACTTACCAATTCCAGCCCTGCTTACTGGAAGGGGAGTATCTGTCCATTAGAGCAGTGAGTTTCAGCAAAGCCAGCTTTTGTGTCCGGGCTAGCTGGGCAGCTGACTGACTATCAGCCTGGATGGACGGGCTGTCCAAGTTCACGTTCTCTTCCACAGACCAGTGTTGCTTCCAGCGCCTACGGGATAAATGTTTTTCAAGCTAAAGGACTATTCCCTTTGTCCCTGTTAGTTTTCTGCCTGCGTCTGCAAAACCCCTAAGACTCTACGCGGCCTGCGGTTCCCAAACAGCTTATGGTTAGTTGCATTTAAACAAGGTGCTTCTCACCCAAGAGGTGCTATGGCCATAGCAAAGGTTCAATAAGAAACACAGCAAGCTAGCCGTAAAGTCAGATTCCAAATGGCTAAGTGCTGGTACAGATCATGAGAGCCCTACTTTCAAGAGAGGTCAGAGAAGATGTAGATGCCGCACCGCCTGCAGACCAGCAGCGCCAGGCACCACCAGCGCAGACTCTGCTACCCAGAACAGACTCACTGAGGACTATTTTGTTCGGGAATAGCGATTACATTTTCAGTGCAGAGAATCAATGGGGAAAGCTTCCAGAGGGGCAGTCTACTAGGAAAACCCAAGGATGGCTGACCTGTTGCTCTTTTTAGGGTCTGTTACGTATGCCAGCTCTGTAGAACTGAGCTCCTTGCCCGGTTCACAGCTGCTCTCTCCATCAGTGGCTGGGACATCTGCTGTCTTATCCTGTGAGTGCTCTGTGTCCAGACAGATTTCTTTAGGCGAGGATGGATACAGAGAGGTCAGGTCACTGGCAAAGTCCGAATCCCCATCATCCGAGAACTTCTCTGTCCACTCATCGACCAACTTTTTGAGACCATTGACATCTTCTATAACACTGTTCAGTTCTGAAAAAACATCATCGTCACAACCTTCTGCCGCCTCCAACTTACCAAGGTGAATATCGGGCATGTTGTCATATACACTTAGCCTGTTATCTGTACATGAAAGGGGGCTTCTGGGGCCTTTGGAGTCCTCGGAACTGCTTCTGCTCCGGCTCCTTCTGCACCCATGAAAACTCCCAGTTCTCCAGTTGACAGAAGAGTTGTCTACTGAAGACAGGGAACTGTTTGTAAGTGATTTTGGGAAAGTGCCAGGTTTATGGCCTTGTGGTACTTGAAACATCTGGTTCATTTGTAACTTTACTTCATTTTTTAGGTTTCGCTGAGATACATCTGGCAAGAGCTTGCCAGACTCCAAGCCCTCTGCATACATCCCCTTTCTTTCACAGTGGCTTCGTGGTTTTATAAGAAGAGCTGGAGTGCTCACTGTGCTGCTGTTTTCAGACTGATTGCCGCTACTGCAGCTCTGTGGAGAACAGGAGGAGTTGTTCTTTGTTTGGATGCCAGACAGGTCAGCAATATTTACACAGTTAAGCATCTTCATCTTTTCTTCATTAAGTCCTTCCAGAAGAACAGGTTCACTTATTATGGGTTTGGCCTTTGACTGACCACTCCTTAAGTTGCAGCTCCTTAAATGCAACTTCTCCATTTTCTTTAGAAGGCTCTTCCTCTTTTTGTATGGTGACTTATCCAAAAGCTTCTCCTCACTGATGATATTTAAATATTCACTAGGGGGAGGTGAACAACTAAAGGCAGAGTCCAGTGAAGCAACTTTACTCGAGGAACTCGTGCTGGTTTCCACATCTTCAAAAGCTTTGGGGAAGCTAACAATGTCACTGTCACCACTGCTAGTACTGTGAATTGAGGACACATCATGTTTCTCGCCATGAACCAAAAGGATTGTATCTTCACTGCTGACGCTTTTCAGTATTGGACTGCCTGGGACTGATGCAGTAGCACCTTCTTCTTCTGTGAAACCTTCTAGGCTCTCAAGACGAGACCACTTCTGACTACATCGCTCATAAGCCCATTTGTTACTTATTGCACAAGGTTCATCATCATCTGAGTCATCACTCTTTAAAGGAAGAAAAAGGCAAAGGGCAAAGTTTTGAAAACTTTAAATTATTAAAAATGTAGCAAAAATGGCGCACCCTCTTGGAGACCTAAGCCACACCAACCATTTGTGCCAGGTGCTCTATTTGCTGCATTGCCCCCACACCAAGTGAGCGCCTGGCAACAAGCAATCCATACACCTTTTAAAAACAGCTTTTTGTTATCACGGCTAATCACATATTTCATGAGAAAATTACCTATATTTCACAAACATACCCGTTTCCTCTCATGGCTTATTTCCACTTTCATTGACGCACACTTGTTCAGAGTGTTCAGTCGTCTAGGATATAAGAAAAAAGATGGAAGTTTTAAATTTAAACTATTTTTTTTTCTTGAAAACAAACTTGCTCCACACTAGTAGCAAACTTCTAAACTGAGTCTGCATTATTGTGTCGAAGACTGACATTCTGTTAGATGCTTTCCATACATTTTACCATAACCAGTGCCCACTAACAACCCCATGATGTTCACAGTTCCAGTTCTGCCATCTTAAAACTAAAGAGGACCGTACCTAATCAGTTACAGTCATATTAAAAATCATATAGTGAGCTTTAATGATTGATTCTGAAAAATTGTGGCAGATGTTACTACTAAGCCACTCTCCATCATCTTTGAAAGGTCATGGAGAACAAGGGAGGTGCCTGAGAACTGTAAGAATGCCGGTGTTACTCCAGTCTTCAAAAAGGGCAAGAGGAACGAACCAGGAAACTACAGGGCAGTCAGATTCACCTCCATCCCAGGAAAGGTGATGGAGCAGCTCATCCTGGATGTCATCTCTAAGCACATGNACTTTTTGAGACCATTGACATCTTCTATAACACTGTTCAGTTCTGAAAAAACATCATCGTCACAACCTTCTGCCGCCTCCAACTTACCAAGGTGAATATCGGGCATGTTGTCATATACACTTAGCCTGTTATCTGTACATGAAAGGGGGCTTCTGGGGCCTTTGGAGTCCTCGGAACTGCTTCTGCTCCGGCTCCTTCTGCACCCATGAAAACTCCCAGTTCTCCAGTTGACAGAAGAGTTGTCTACTGAAGACAGGGAACTGTTTGTAAGTGATTTTGGGAAAGTGCCAGGTTTATGGCCTTGTGGTACTTGAAACATCTGGTTCATTTGTAACTTTACTTCATTTTTTAGGTTTCGCTGAGATACATCTGGCAAGAGCTTGCCAGACTCCAAGCCCTCTGCATACATCCCCTTTCTTTCACAGTGGCTTCGTGGTTTTATAAGAAGAGCTGGAGTGCTCACTGTGCTGCTGTTTTCAGACTGATTGCCGCTACTGCAGCTCTGTGGAGAACAGGAGGAGTTGTTCTTTGTTTGGATGCCAGACAGGTCAGCAATATTTACACAGTTAAGCATCTTCATCTTTTCTTCATTAAGTCCTTCCAGAAGAACAGGTTCACTTATTATGGGTTTGGCCTTTGACTGACCACTCCTTAAGTTGCAGCTCCTTAAATGCAACTTCTCCATTTTCTTTAGAAGGCTCTTCCTCTTTTTGTATGGTGACTTATCCAAAAGCTTCTCCTCACTGATGATATTTAAATATTCACTAGGGGGAGGTGAACAACTAAAGGCAGAGTCCAGTGAAGCAACTTTACTCGAGGAACTCGTGCTGGTTTCCACATCTTCAAAAGCTTTGGGGAAGCTAACAATGTCACTGTCACCACTGCTAGTACTGTGAATTGAGGACACATCATGTTTCTCGCCATGAACCAAAAGGATTGTATCTTCACTGCTGACGCTTTTCAGTATTGGACTGCCTGGGACTGATGCAGTAGCACCTTCTTCTTCTGTGAAACCTTCTAGGCTCTCAAGACGAGACCACTTCTGACTACATCGCTCATAAGCCCATTTGTTACTTATTGCACAAGGTTCATCATCATCTGAGTCATCACTCTTTAAAGGAAGAAAAAGGCAAAGGGCAAAGTTTTGAAAACTTTAAATTATTAAAAATGTAGCAAAAATGGCGCACCCTCTTGGAGACCTAAGCCACACCAACCATTTGTGCCAGGTGCTCTATTTGCTGCATTGCCCCCACACCAAGTGAGCGCCTGGCAACAAGCAATCCATACACCTTTTAAAAACAGCTTTTTGTTATCACGGCTAATCACATATTTCATGAGAAAATTACCTATATTTCACAAACATACCCGTTTCCTCTCATGGCTTATTTCCACTTTCATTGACGCACACTTGTTCAGAGTGTTCAGTCGTCTAGGATATAAGAAAAAAGATGGAAGTTTTAAATTTAAACTATTTTTTTTTCTTGAAAACAAACTTGCTCCACACTAGTAGCAAACTTCTAAACTGAGTCTGCATTATTGTGTCGAAGACTGACATTCTGTTAGATGCTTTCCATACATTTTACCATAACCAGTGCCCACTAACAACCCCATGATGTTCACAGTTCCAGTTCTGCCATCTTAAAACTAAAGAGGACCGTACCTAATCAGTTACAGTCATATTAAAAATCATATAGTGAGCTTTAATGATTGATTCTGAAAAATTGTGGCAGATGTTACTACTAAGCCACTCTCCATCATCTTTGAAAGGTCATGGAGAACAAGGGAGGTGCCTGAGAACTGTAAGAATGCCGGTGTTACTCCAGTCTTCAAAAAGGGCAAGAGGAAGGAACCAGGAAACTACAGGGCAGTCAGATTCACCTCCATCCCAGGAAAGGTGATGGAGCAGCTCATCCTGGATGTCATCTCTAAGCACATGGCGGAAAAGAAGGTGATCAGGAGTAGTCAGCATGGATTCACCAAGGGCAAATCATGCTTAACTAATCTGATAGCCTTCTATGATGGCTGGGTAGATGAGGGGAGAGCAATGGATGTTGTCTACCTTGACTTCAGGAAGGCTTTTGACACTGTCTCCCACAACATCCTCACAGGTAAGCTCAGGAAGTGTGGGTTAGATGAGTGGACAGTGGGGTATATTAAGAACTGGCTGGATGGCAGAGCTCAGAGGGCTGTGATTAGTGGTGCAGTCTAGTTGGAGGCTGCAGCTAGCGGTGTCCCCCAGGGGTCAGTACTGGGTCCAGTCCTGTTCAATTTACCAATGACCTGGATGAAGGGACAGAGTGCACCTGCAGCAAGATTGCTAATGATACAAAACTGGGAGGAGTGGCTGATACACCAGAAGGCTGTGCTGCCATTCAGAGAGGCCTGGACAGGCTGGAGAGTTTGGTGGAGAGGAACCTCATGAAGTTCAACAAAGGTAATTGCAAGATCCTGCACCTAGGGAGAAATAACCCCATGCACCAGTACAGGCTGGGGGCTAACCTGCTGGAAAGCAGCTCTGCAGAGAAGGACCTGGGAGTCCTGGTGGACAACAAGTTAACCATGAGCCTGCAATGTGCCCTTGTGGCCAAGAAGGCCAATGGGATCCTGGGATGCATTAGGAAGAGAGTGGACACCAGGTCGAGAGAGGTGATCCTCCCACTCTACTCAGCCCTGGTGAGGCCACACCTGCAGTACTGGGTCCAGTTCTGGGCTCCCCAGGACAACAGGGACGTGGAGCTCCTGGAGAGAGTCCAGCAGAGGGTGATGAAGACTATTAGAGGACTAGAACATCTCTCTTACGAGGAGAGGCTGAAGGAGCTGGGCCTGTTTAGCCTGGAGAAGAGAAGGCCGAGAGGGATCTTATCAATGTGTACAAATATCTTGAGGGAGGCTGTCAAGACGATGGAGCTGCACTCTTCTCGGTGGTGCCCAGCAGTAGGACAAGAAGCAATAGGCACAAACTGAAACACAGGAAGTTCCGTCTGAATATGAGGAAAAACTTCTTTGCTGTGAGGGTGACAGAGTGCTGGAACGGGCTGCCCAGAGAGGTTATGGAGTCTCCTTCTCTGGAGGTATTCAAAACCCGCCTGGACATGATCCTGTGCAACGTGCTGTAGGTGGCCCTGCTTGAGGAACAGGGTTGGACTAGATGATCTCCAAGGTCCCTTCCAATCTTAACCATTCAGATTCTGTGATTTAAGATTTTGAAAATGAAAAAACTCTGAGTTGACTTCTTAATAGAATAGAAAAAAATGAAGATATGAACCTGAATCCTTGGAAGGACTTTATTATCCATCATTTTAATTAAAACATGTGGAATCAGTAATGTCCCAAATCAGTCAGTCAGTTACCTGTCAGACAAATCCAAGGCATCAACAGGAGGCACACTAACAGCCTTCAAGGAACACTCAGGGTAGAGGTTGTATCAAGAAACAAAATATATCCAGTTGTCTATGGTATCTGCCGTGCATTACATGCACCGTAATGTATCTGTAAACTGCTGTAATGCTTGCAGGCAGCTGATTTTTTTCCTCCTCAGCCTGCAGGCAACATTTCACATTCTAGGATAGATTTGATGCCTAGTGTAACGTCACCAAGACCTTGGCTGAAGAAGACACGTAGACACATGTTTACCTTAAAATTCTTAAAACAATAAACTCCAGTGGTACTGAAGGATGTGCTTAAGTGATTTCCTTCAGTCACAGCCAGTCAGTCTCTGACAAAAACTAAGCTATGAAAAGATGAATGACAAACACCACCGGGAGCCTGGAGGTATTAAAGATGATTCATAATCAACATTTACCTGAACAGCGATTCAATTGCATCTCCATCTAAAAATTCATGATCTTTCCTCACAGTTTCTACATCAATAGGAAACTGCATATCTGTGAACAAAAAAGTTGATTCTGAAATCTGAGTTATGATGGCAAAGACTTTGAATTTTACCACATATTTAGCATATTTAGGTTAAATAAATGGGAATCTATTTCTGCAGCTATATATTCACAAAAATATCCTTCAAGCGAGACATCATGTTTCATGGTATACAGCTTTCAAATTTAGCTCTACCACTCAGCTCCCAATTTTTAATTTTGCACTGAAAAGGGAAGGTGGATATGAAAGTAGGCAGAAGTTACTGTCAATTGTCTGAACTGTAGATCTTTGATACAATCTCTCTTAAAAAGCGATTACCTTTTGTTAACATTTAGTGATGTTTGTAACAATAAATACTTAAAAGAAGAACATTTTTAAGGTATAAGCACGAATGTTGAAAATTATACAAGTTCACAACAAATCTGTGTCTCCCCCACAACTAACAAGCACTCTTCACAGCTTCAGCAACATGAAAACATGCTGAAACTGTGTTGTTTAACTGTGGCTGGCTGCTTCTGAGCAGCTGTTTGAAAAACTTATGATTGCAAGACAATTTTTCCAACATCCTTTTTCAAAAACATCATTAAAACAGTCTTGCTCAAGACTACAAGCTGCAGAGCTTTACATGAGTTTTGGCTGCAGCCAGTGCGTCAGAAAAGAAATAACACTCCAAGGAAAAGTGACCAAGAGAATTATAAGCGTCTAAAAATCACAAAAGCAGAAATTTGACAGAGTGACAGCCTAAAAATAACCAGGAAAGACCTGGTCCTTTGCAGCACGCTAACCTCATTAATGTGTCACTTCTGCAACAACACACACCAGGTTGCATACTTTCTACAGGTTTACGTGAAGATATTGCAAAATTTGGAAGTGCTCTGACAAAACTGCCAGGTTCTGAAAGATTATTTTTGTAAGCAGTTCTACCTGAATTCAGCGTCAGCTGCTGGAAAACTCTTTGGGATCATACCTTCAAATAACTGAGCATACTGGGGAAATCCGGCAGCCCTCAGCCAGTCACAGGCTTCTCTAGCTTCAATTTCTGCAATGAGAACATAAAAAGTTGCTCACTTATTGGACTCACAAGAGTAGCGCCTTTACAATATATGCAAGCTAGTTTTATCCGATGGATTCTCAAGGATCTTGTACGAGTGTTTTGTCAGTATATTACTAAAAGGAAAGAATGTCTTGTATCCAACTCACTTACATGCACCTACCTCTGGAGCAGTCGTTCTGACATATAGGATAGATATCAAACATGCGAGAGTCTAGGTATGAACATGTACTCGAGATGTCATATATCAGTGTACATCAACTGCCCCCAAAGTCTGGACAGTGAAGCATCTGTTACATGTTGAAATGAGTCATCAGAGCCAGGCGTGTGCTACACATGTCCATGCCCTCGCACAGCAAAGCCCATTCATGTGCTCCACTTCTGAGACGATGATAAGACACAAACAAATCCTATAAATAGATTTTAAATGCTATCACAATATTAATAACACAGACACTGCCTAAGCATTCCCAGAACAAGGGTTCTCAGGAGTACCTGTTGCTAGGGTCTATCAATATTTATTTCCTTGCCAACTACCAGCTCAACTTGGCAGCCACTTCAGCATAGCAGATGTCAAGAACTAACTGCTCACTTTGTGATAATTCATAAAGCCCTATGGCCAATGCCGTAACATTCCCACAGGAGCAGAAGCAGAATATAAGTTCACAGAATCACAGAACACCCACCGGAGCTTGAAAAACATAAACGTTTAGCATGAGTACATGCCAGCAGACTCTAACTCTGCAAGAACTAGAAACTACTGGGTCTGTTGAAGAGGAGAGGAATCCCACGCAGCATGCTTTTTACATCTGAGTGTACTGCAGCACACGTTGCAACAGACACCGAACAAAAGGCAAAGACTCCTTTGAAAGAAAGGCCGTAAAGCACCTTACCATCAAGCACGCTCATTAGAGAGCAATGTTTTTGAAGGACCTTAAAATTTTGCATGCTAGGCTAGAGGAACGGGCGCGTATCTTAAAACTGTTTTCTTTACACATTCACTCAAAGATTAGGACTCCAAGGCATTTCATCCACATACCTGTTGAAATTCCCTGCCTGCTTTGCTCAGACTTCTCAGTTGTAAGCCACCAGTGTGACAGACTAAAGAGACTTACCAAAACTGTCAGACCTTCCCTGAGTTTATTACTCTAATGCTAAACTTAGCATTACTTCCAGTAGCACTTGATTTGCTTGGACAATGGCATCTGTAACAAAGGCTTCCCTGCACGAAACGAAAATAAAGCGACACCCCGGGATGATAAGGATGCATGACTCCTTTTTTTAAACTGCAGAATAGAAACTAATTTCTTCCACAATAGCCTATATACACTATGCTTACACTTATTACTATACTCAGCACCATAACTTATCGCAATCTTTATCATAACACAGCATTTACTGAATACCAAGGCAAGCGACTGATAAAACAAACATTGTACTCACAGAGCAAAACAGAAAAGAGAACAAATCTGCAGAAAAGAGACAGGAGGAGGCCCAGTCTAACACTACGAGTCTTCACAACAGCAAAGCTATCAGATTTTTCACATAGGTCAGCCCGTGAAAGAAAAACCCAGCGGCCTCACTGCCCAGCTCCGCTGGGGAGAAACCCTGGGTGTCCTCAATTTCAGTGCTCACCTCCTGCAGCTCGAGCCTGTGCATGGCTCTCTGAGCTCACACAGGAGCGTGACTGGGTCAGTGTTGACACTTCCCACACACTAAAAGTACAACTCTATTTTTAGAGTGAACCAAACCATGAACAGTAATACAAATAAGAACAGGCTAGAAACCATTTTGCAGCTAGCAGTGACATTAGCCATAGATATGACAGAAAATACAATGACATTCTCACACTTAGAGGTGGCCTCTTCCATAGGACAAGGACACAGGAGCTGGGGAAATTTTCTCTGCTAATGCAGATCTGTAAATCCCCAGGCCTTTTAACATACCTTTGCACTGTCCCATGTCGCAATGCCACAGCTGTGTTAGCAGCCTTACAAACAAGATGCACTAGTAAGTTTCTTGGCCTGTACCTCTACAATTATTTACAATTAGATTTACTACAATTCTTTCACTGCTAAAATAACCACCAAAAGGGGTCTACTGGTACTACTATAGTTCAGGGAAGTTTATGCTGCCTCCCTCCCAGTCCCACTGGAAACTGAAACCATAAACAGTGAGTGGAAGCCTAGGAATTTTACTCTGATCAAAGAAAATTCCCAGACCAGCCTTGAAGACCCTTTGGGGCTATTAAATATTGGGCCTGCCACAACGACCCCAACCAACCCTGCTCTCCACAGCTGCTGCCCCTTTCCCTCCAGCACAGAGCCAGCCTGTGCTCTGCTGGTCCTCCTCTCTGGAGCCCCAGTATCTACGTCAGCTTGGCTGATGCCTCCTGTCCTTCATCCACTTGGGCTTAAGACCTAAAACATGGCATTTCCCCAGCTGAACACCATCCTGTTTGTGAACTGGAGAGCAAATCCAGGCTCATCAGGTACTTAGAAACCAGATGCTAAGACATCTGTTAACTCCCTCTCTCAGTGAACACTGACGGTAACAGGAATGCTTGCACACTTAGTTTAAGCAACAGTGAAGACATTTGTGCTGCAATTCAGCTGTTCTCTCACAAGAAGAAGCCCTTTCCTAACAGCAAGGGACAGGCAGCACCTGAAGCCAGCCAGAAGCAGAAGATGAAACAGGCCAGCCAGCCTTGCTACAACATGATCATGAACTTCAGCTAAAGAAGAAAGAGTGGCAAATTATTGTACTTAAGTTTTTAAAAAGACTTCCTTTAAACAAAAGGGGAGGATGCAGATTTCGATTTGAAAGCGTATGTACCATGACGCTTATTCTCAGGACGCAGCACGACATTAGTTGCACAGATCTGCTGCCAAAAGAAGAATCCTCTTTCCTTCCTTTCCTCGTCTTCATGTTCCTCTCCCCTCCTTGCCCTGACACCACCGAGCCTGTGCGGGCAGGCCCAGCCAGCCAAACTCACAGAAAACTATTCACTTTTCTTGGCAAGATCAGTTCTGCGGCACTTCAGCTTTCTGACTCGCCCACCGCGTGTCCAGTGACAAGACAGGTGGTGGTGGGCACAGGCAGGGCGAGGTGTGGGGACGGGCAGCTGCCTGCTGGTGGTCAGCAGCCCTCTGGGCAGCCCAGCCCAGTAGGAAACCCTGGCCTAAATGTATCGTTTTTCACATGGGGTCTCAATGTTGCTCTCCTATCTTTGAAGTAATTTTTCAGGATAGTTTTAAAAGTCGTGGTAGATGCACTACTTCTATTTCCATCTTCAGACAACACAGTGTTCCAGTTTTGACAGGTAAGAATCACATAGTGGCCAGGTCTTAATCAATTAGCTGGATTTGTGTTTAAGTCTGAATCTCTTCCAAAACCATGCCAGTGAGCAAACAGTTTGAGAGGCTTTAGTTACTCCAGAAACTTACTTTTCAACTTTTCTGTAGGATCCAAGTGCAGTGCTTGTGAAAAGGAACAGATTTTCTCAACAAAGCCAGCTTGTGAGGCACTCGTGTAACCTGTCCTCCCCGTACCATGCAAGTACAGACAGGAGAACAAAAAAGAGGCTAGGGCTGAGTCTGACTTTATTTGATTACATGTTACACCAATCTGGAAGGCAACCAGAAAAAAAAAAAAAATCCAAAGAATTTTGCTCTTTCCCAATTTCTGTGATTGCATAGGAAGATTTTTTTCCACCTGGTGCTAATCCTGCTATAGCAGCAACAGACAAGCAGATGCCCAGAGCCCCTGCTCCGAAACCTGTTGTATATCTGGAGTGGCAAAACTAACTGTTCCAGCACAGCAAGGTGCTGCTGCCTCCTCTCATCACTGGCAGTCCCAAACTACCGTCCCCCTCAGCCTCCTCCAGAACTAGAGTCAACAAGACCCAGGCATGCTTGGCAACCACGTGCCAAACTCCGCAATCGGATTTTCCTAAAGCTTATGAGTTGCGGGTTCTTTCTGCAGTGACTTAGATGCTGTCATTACTGGTTGTGCTGGCAGTGGTGGAAGTGACAAGGCTTTTTCAGGGTCCATTTGAAGATAAAACGATGAGTTTCCCACTGCATCTTTCTGGTCTGTGTATCTTCCTGGGGCTACAAAAATTTGTATTGCTTCCCTATGACTTAGAGCTGCTAATGAGGTATTTCACTTTATACACACTCTATGAAAAATGCATTTGCTGCACTAGCACTATGATGCCCTGAGGATGTTCAGAACCAAATTATAACCTGTGATGGGATCTTCAAGAACTGTCTTTTTTTGAGGTATCGCCTCCTAAAGAGAGTCTGAATGTGTTGTCTGCTCAGTAATGTTGAAGGCTTAAATGCCATGCTTTCAAAGCTGGGTGTTTGCACTGACCAGGATAAGCAACTGGGGCTTGTAAAACCATCAAACTCTCCAAAAGCTAAGGCAAATCACAAATAAGAGGAAACGTTTATTCTGTTGTCCCTTGTGCAATGCAAAATAGGAATGACTAATTGTATTTTATTAACCCACTGGAGGAAATAAAGAAAAGAGTCTTGCTTGGAATTTTGCCAGGATAATTTAGGCTCCATACAGATAATGAATACAAATGTCTGAAAAATGAAAACACCAAGATATTTGGCCTTTCTGTCCTACTTTACTATCATGCTGGCGTTTTGGAATCGCAGCCAACTCCTCAGTTATCACAGCTGGGAACTGCAATATATCCCTGTGCTTTGTGGCAAGCTTAATTGCATCTTTATCCAGCTCCTTGGCATCAGCTTCCCAAGTTGATTACTAGGACTCCCATTAAGATCTTTACTCGGGTCCTTGTCATTAGCCTCCTTCGTCAGTAACTGGGACCCAGACAAGTTTAAAGGCATTTTCTTTGCAGCTCACATTAGCTAGCTTGTCAGTGTTTGCTGATCTTTTAATTGCTTCTGCGTAAGTTAGAGGAGGTAGACTTTGCTCTACACAAATTTCAAAGGGCTCAGGGGAATTAGGTGTCTAACTCCCATTGACTTTAGGACAAGCAGGAGTGTAACTCTCTAATTTCTAAAGCCACACTTAAGAAGTCTTCTCCAAGAAGACAGGGGATGCAGCTCCCTACAGTCTAATCCCATGCCCGTTGCTTCTCCACACTTTGGTTCTGCTGGCTGGACAACAGCAGCAGATAAAACAATCCTTTGCTGCAGCAGCTCCTTATGACTGGTCTTTTACAGGACCCTTGTACATGATTGAGATATATTCGATGTAAAATTCCTATGAGGAACTGTAGGTAACAGGATGGGTAATTCCTTGGTTCCAGTGGGGCCAACAATGATAAACCTATAGCATAGAAGTAACTAGTGCAAAACAAGTATATTGTCCGTGTTCTTTCATGGTGTAGCACTACGTTTTCCTTAATTCTACAAAATGCCAATGATATCACTGCGTGTGAGACAAGCTCAACCTACATGTTACGAAATATTAAGCACAACAGAGGCTGGTCAGTAAGTGATAATTAATGAAGGCTACTTTATCAGCCCCTCTGAGGTACATGGAGCTAGCATGCAGCTGTAGAGTCCAGGTCAATGAACAGTCTTTACTTGGTACAGACAGATACATCTAGCTGTACAGGGTAGCTAACTACACAGAATAGATATCTCACTCCAATTACCTGCATTTATTCAAAAGGAAGGAATAACTGCAGGCAAATCCACACTTCATGGCTATTTAAGCTGCTGGTTTACCTCCATGTTTTAACATTTGGCCAATGATGTCATTTTGATGGATTACTCATATTTTTACAAAAGTAGCTACTATTCCATTATTCCATTTTTTTCCTTCCCAACAAATACCTAGAATGATGTTGCCTCTACCCTGCACACAAAAATTAAGGCTCTGATGTTGCATCATGCAATGGAGATACTGTACCTCGCAGACAGATTTTTTTTTTTTTTTTCCTATTTATTTGACTTTAGATGGAACAGGATTTAGGATCCATGATTAAAACCAATGTCTGATTCCAGCTACAGAGTGTGAGCCAGCCATATGACATGGTTACTAAGTTGTAATTAGGTCCCTTGCCACAACAGTTTTCATGGAACAGAAAGAACCTTTACTTTTATTTTGCTTATATAGACTTAGTCAAGACAAAAAATAGTTTGTGGTCTGAGAAATTCATATGCAGTTAAACAATGAATCTGTGCACTAAAAACATTAGCACACTTTCTGACCTTTCTGACTACTCAGATTTCTCTGCATTTGATGCAGTTCATTGCTACTATGATTTTTTTTCCTTTTCATGACAGTTTTACTAACCTAATCTAATATAGGAAAAAAAAAAAAGCTTTAAATGTAGCTGGTCTATTTTGTCACATCAAATTAAAAGAGAAAGAAAGAAAAAATTTTGAGCCGATTTTTAAGCCATGAGCAATACAAAGTTGTAAACTTTGTATTTTTGCCAGGCCCACCCAAAGCAATATAAAAAGTACTCACCCTGTACTGATCAAATCCTCAGCTATATGCTTGGGTTAGGAAGATGGAATGTATCATTTAAATCTGGGGATAACATTGGTAGGCAGCTCCCACTTGATATAAATTCTCCAACTAAACCATGCAGTTGCTCTTTCCCACTCTCATTTTCCTTTGGGCATTTGCCATGAGATGATGATACACAGCCCTAAAATGTTATTTATTTCCTCTGTCTTTTAGGTAGTTAAGTTAGTTTAACAAGTAAACTTATGGCAAGCCTCCTGGTGTTGTGTGGGTACCTGATCAAGTAAAGGCTTACATTATGGGGGGACTACTTCAGTATGACATAGCAACAATAAGTGAAGAATTGCTGAAGGCTTTTCACAAAGGAATGATGTTTCCTACTCTTGATCATTTTATCCATCCTATGGTACAATGAACCTGGGGGATCCTTGCATCAGCCTCTGCCTAAACGAGTCAGACTGTTGTAGGTCAGACATGGAGGGATCCTGCACACAGTCTCCAAACCAGCAGCATTCCCCCTGGCTTTGCAGTGAGGTCACTCAGCTACGGTGAAACACAGTCCCAGAGTGGGACGCTTTAAACAAATTCACAAACCACTGCATGAGCAAAATGAATTACTTCATAAATGAGTCTGCTACTTCTAGAACCCTTGCTCATACTGAGCTAAAACTGTAAAAAAAAAAAAAAAAAAAAAAGGGAAAAAAAAGGTTACTTTTTTTTACCACATTACTAAGGTTATTTCAGACAGGCACTGTGCCAGGAAATGGAGGCACCTCTTATTAAAGGCAAGTTCATTCCATATTTTAATTCTGACGTCACTGGAATATTTCCCATGCAAACACATCTACCGGAGATCACCTCACTCCCTTCTTCCCACCGCCCCCTTTTGCTGCCTCCCACAACAGGCACCTTTCAGGAAAAAAAGCTGAACGATATTTCACTTCTGACTTCTCCTAGCAGAGACATTCTGCGCAGAAGGCTTACTTCACAGGAATGCCCCACACAAGTTTATCTCGTGTTTAGAAATACACAGCTTTGAGGCCGCAGTGCCCAGAGGCTGCCACCCTCTCTCCTGGAGGCTGGGCTCCCACCGGATTTAACAGATTTAACAAATACTTGCTTGTATTCTCCACAGTAGTTCACTAGGCCATATTCACATCCTCATTTCGTTATTTGCAAGCATTTGTGAAACTGTAAGTTTGCTCAGATAGGTAACTGGGGATCAGTAGCTCTTACAGCTAGCAAATCTGCTGTTCAGTATGAACAACTAATGTCACAGTGACTTTGATCAGTTTGCATTCCTCCCATAGGCTGAAGTTTTCAATGATATTTGATGCTTGTTTGCCAATCTACTTCCAGGAATGTGTCAACAGGAAAGAAAGTGTGGTGGTTAATTTGAGCCAAATCTATCATTATAGATCAGGAACTGATTTTATGATATAATTCATGTCATTTGCTATCTTCCTGGCTCAAGCTTATCATCAAGAGATACATCTTTGGAATCTTTGAGACCTTTCCTGGAAAGACTTTTTTTTTTTCTTTTTTCTTTCTTTCTTTCTTTTTTTTTTTTTTGTATACACCTTTTTCTGTGACATATGCTTAAATTTTTCATTTGGATCACTAATGTTAGAGCTATAGTAAACTGCTGAAAATACAAGTGCTGTTTGGATGAAATAATAGCCAGAACACTTCAACAAATAGCCTCTAATTCTATAAGCAGATGTAGCATTTTCATCTGAAAGGCAAAGTAGCTTATAATGGTAAAAAACTTCTTTTCTAGGCATCAGAGAAGCTGAGATTCATTTTGGCTTTTCAGTTTGGCACCTTAAATGAGAAGTAGATGTCAAAGAGAACAAGAATAAAGCAACCAATGCATACAACAAAAAAAATAGTGAAGAGAAGAGAAGAGAAGAGAAGAGAAGAGAAGAGAAGAGAAGAGAAGAGAAGAGAAGAGAAGAGAAGAGAAGAGAAGAGAAGAGAAGAGAAGAGAAGAGAAGAGAAGAGAAGAGAAGAGAAGAGAAGAGAAGAGAAGAGAAGAGAAGAGAAGAGAAGAGAAGAGAAGAGAAGAGAAGAGAAGAGAAGAGAAGAGAAGAAAGAAAAAAGGAGGCACTACAGATCAGACTCTGAAAAGCAAACTGCAAAATTGCAGTAATAACTTGTAAATCCATTATCCAAATGAACAAAATATGCTGTCTAGACAGAATCTCCAGTTGCAGCCATTATATGGATCATGACAACAGTCAAGAAACAGCTCAATATTCTGAATGCTTTAAAAATAACTTTCTTTGCAGCAATTCTAAAAAGGGAAAAAACCTTGGCAAGATGACACTGGTGCCCTAATCATGTATCTCATTTTTACAATAGGTCTGGAATTGGCTTCAAATCAACTTAAAGTCAACATATAACTAGATTCAAATGCGATAGTAGGCTCAGTCTCTTTAAGAGACTATAATGCATCTCAGCAATGCCTGGTAGCCGATTTTTATCTCTACATAATAAGTGTTTACTCAAAGAAGAGAATACCATTCACATATGAAAGCAGCTTTTAAAACATTTTATGAGCGTTCTGAAGCTTAGAAAATAATTATTTAATACGATTAATAGATAATGTCCAGTTCTTATATCTTTCACTGGGATTCCATTTTCCTCCAATCCAGCACCCACTAGCCTTGACCTAAAATACTGTCCAATACTACTGAGAAGAAACAGCTGAAAGGCCTTAATCATTGCTGGACTGCAAATTCATTCCTTTGATCTTCCTAAAACTTAGCTTCCTAAAAATGTGGATAGGTGCCAAGTGGGGGAAAACATTAAGAGATCATAAATAGCTCAGAACTGGGACAGGAATGACAGGCAGCCGCAGCAAAATGTGCCTGTCCTCCACCTTTCCAGCTGGCATTTCTGCTTGCACAGCCACGTGCTGCAGAGCAGCGGTGCACACTGCTTCCAGCACAGGACTCGTTTTGCTCTGCGTTTCATGGACCCAATGTGTCTCTTGTCAGAGTTTAAGTTGTGTACATAACTTGTGGTGACCTCTTCCTTCTTCTCCAAAGCACTTGTCTTATCCAGATATCTGTCGGGCGTCACAAGGCTGCTTATTTGACGCACTGTTTTTAAATAACTCACAAATATTTAAACAACATTTCTATCAGCATTACATGTTTAGAAGACATCCAGAAATGTCAAGAGTGCCCGAGCTGGTTGGCCCAAAGTGAGCTCAGCAGTGGAGCAGCTTACGGAGTGGCTGCAGCACACATCAGCTTATGCAAAGCCCTTGGCAAGCCTCTTAGAGGCTCTTAGCACCAGGGGCAAAACCTTGTGAGATGAGCTAAATACTTACAGAACAACTGTCTGAGACACCAAACCTTTAGTTATCATTTGCATTTTAGGGGATAGCAAAGAACCTGAAGTCAGTACTGAAGCTACCAACACACAGTTTTGGTTCTGTGATCACTGGCAGGTCCTTTAGCCTTTCCCAACTCCTGGAACAACTGGAGGAGCTGACAGTGCCCATTCTGGCTGACAAACCATTGCCAGTTCCAGGGACAGGCTACGAGCCTAGGTCTGTTGACCACCTGAGCCATGGTGCTGCCTCACATAGCACTGTGAAGACAAGACAAAAGTCCTGTTGGATTTTAACTCTCATTTAATATACATTAAAGACACATGGCTGTATCTTCCATAACACCTCCAGCTGATCACAAGGTGCCCCCTACCAGATGACAGGTGTAAAAGGAATCCACTATCCAGGCACTACTGCACTACTGCACATCAACCTGGGCCTGTAAGCCTTGGTTTGAAGACCTTGAAGCCTTTGGTTTTGGTTATTGAACTACTTTGTCATTACAGACTTTCAAAACTCAAAAGAACAGTATTTCACATGTTTTGGATTTGAAGAAGATGCTTGGAGAAGAAATACTGACACTAAACCACTTAAACCACTAAAACCCATTAATAAAAGCATTTCAGATCAAAAGGTCGTGGTTTGCCTTAGCTCACTTTGGATTTAAGTACTACTCAGTCCTTGCTTAAGACTGAAGTAAAGCTCAATGCCACCCTATTTATGATGGGAGGTTATGTTCTTATTTGTATCCAGGCATAACACAACTCCTTGTTCCTTGAGCCAAATAATTTTCCCTTAGATGGGTTGGCTGTGTAGGCTGTTATGAGATGTGGAGTTGGCAGGTCACAATGGTATGAGTTGTCCTGGGAGAGGGCTGGCATGATGTAAGAAGTGGACTTCAATTCTTCAGTTTCTTTTTTAAGCAATGAGGCAGACAAAGCTGGTTAAGTCACAATATTAGAAAATACACATGCCATTTCCTCTGATTGCCAAATATATACAAAATTACTTGAGTCAAATGTCATAGGATAGTACAGAGTAAGATTTGGAAGCTATACAGTACACCTTAGCTACCTAGTCAAGGTAACAAGTCAAGTATACATTCCACATGTAAAAAGCTTTAGAAGGATCAAGAAAAACGTACATTATCCTGCCAATACTAGTATGTCAGCACATGCAATCACCTGGTAAGGTGTGCCCTGCAGAAGAGCTCAGCTTCTCACTTTTTACTAAACACGTTCATAGAATCACAGAATACCCCGAGTTGGAAGGGACCCACAAGGACCACTGAGTCCAACTCCTGGCTCTGCACAGGACCACCCAAAAATCAGACCCTATGTCTGAGAGCCTTGTCCAAACGCTTCTGGAACTCCTGCAGGCTCAGTGCCATGACCACTGCCCTGGGGAGCCTGTGCCAGTGCCCGACCACCCTCTCGGTGAAGAACCTTTTCCTAATGCCCAGCCTGACCCTCTCCTGTCACAGCTCCGTGCTGTTCCCTCAGGTCCTGTCGCTGTCACCAGAGAGCAGAGATCAGCGCCTGCCCCTCGCTCCCCTCATGAGGAAGCTGCAGGCCGCCAAGAGGCCTCCCCTCAGCTCCTCTTCTCTGGGCTGAACAAACCAAGCGACCTCAGGTGCTCCTGATATGACTTCCCCTCTGGACCCTTCACCATCTTTGTAGCCCTCCTTTGGACACTCTCTCATAGTTTTATGTCCTTCTGATACCATGGTGCCCAAAGCTGCCCACAGTACTGGAGGTGAGGCCGCACCAGCGCAGAGCAGAGCGGGCAGCAGTCCCTTCCCTCGACCAGCTAGCCGTGCTGTGCCTGATGCACCCCGGGCACGGCTGGCCCTCCTGGCTGCCAGGGCACGCTGCTGACCCGTGTTCAGCTTGCCGTCGGCCAGAACCCCCAGATCCCTTTCTGCGGGGCTGCTCTCCAGGCTCTCATCCCCCAGTCCGTGCATATATCCAGGGTTGCCCCATCTCAGGTGCAGAATCTGGCACTCGCTCTTGTTAAACTTCACATTGTTGGTGAAACTAACAATATTGAACTAATATTTTGGATAATACAAACCTTTCGTATATTTCTCAGTAAATCTGTTTTGCAAAGAAGATACCATCTCCATGTCTAGAGTAGCAGTAGCCTTTCCTAAACGTGGGAAGACAAGACAAATCCTTTCGTCACTTGCTAGAGGTGTCATTTTCTGTAGATGTAAACCTGCCAAGAATGAATTGGTAGACAAGTGTGTGCTGCCAAAAGTTTTGTGTCATTTACCTTTGCCCAAAAAGTGCTGCCACATATTTCAGTGACAAAAGGATTTGTCTTGTCTTTCCATGTTTAGGAATGGCTACTGCTGTCATGTTGCAGCTGGACCCAGGGAATGCTGTGCAACTTCTAACTGTGGCATTCAGACAGTCCTTACCTCTGGTAACGGTGAGGGAGTGTCCTGGCTGGTAGGAGCTGATGGGTTGGTTTACGTCAATATCACTTTCTCAATTTCACTATAACTTTTTGCTGTTCTTATGAAGGAGACAGTATGGAAATACAAAGAATTCATACACTCCTTTTCCCCTCCCCAGAAATGCTCCACTTCAAGAAGTATAAACAAAAAAAGAAAAAAAATGGGCACTGCTCCCTTGCAACATCAAGCCAGCATAAGCAGTGACAACACCCACATGAAATATTTTACCATTAATGGCTCCAATAGAAAGCTTTCTGGATGATCTATGGAAGCCCTGCAATCAGAAATATTACAATTGCTGGTTTTCTGATGAGAGGGGAGCTGGCCTCACTTGTAACATCACATTTAGAAATCCATTTAAGTCCCTTTGATGTTATTTGAATGATCACTTCTGAAAGTTTATTAAAAATGCAGCTAAGCCATATTTGTTATTGCTGCAATGTTTGGAAAGTGTAAACACTTAAATCATCAACCAAGTGCATAGCGTTCATATTCACCATACCTTTTAAAAACATACTTAGCATACCGCTGAGAAAGATTACTCCGCTGACAGAAGTCAAGCGTCCGGATTAATTTAAAGGAGTGCATTTCACAATCCATCATTTCAGACTAGGAGAACAAGGAACCGCTCAGTTAAATTAAATGGTGAGTTACTCGGAAACAAAGCAAAGGAAACTCCTCTCTGCACTGTGTCTAGTCCAGATATGAAATTCAGGGCTGATGCCATTAAAAGCCAAGCAGTCTAGATGGTTTTAATAAAGACCAAACAATTTTACAACCAATATTTGTTTACTAGCACTCTTGCACAACACACAAAGTAACAGGATATGTGGCATGTGACACAAGTGGGCAGTTTCAGGCCAGCACCCTTCAAGTACTTTTTGAAGGAGAACAGGTATGGAAAAAACAGCCTGGGAATGGTGGGCCAGAAGCTAAACTTCCCCAAGGCCAGTGGAGAGCAAATGCAACAGATGTTTGCTGCTCCCGTCATGCTGTGTCTGAAACGACAGCGGGGCCTTTTTACAACAGGTTCTTTTTCTGGGACACTTTGGTGGCCATCACAGGCTTGGTTTGGTCCACGTCTGTCAGCTAAAGGGCTCTTGATTAGACCCTGCCCAGGTCATGTCCAGCTGGTTAAGTGGGGGTGTTCTGGACTACAGGGTTTTTATCTTCTGGAAAAAGGATTTACCTGAAAACCCACCTGGAGAGACAGTCAGGCTCACAGAACATATCATCTACTGAGAACATTTTACAAATAATTAAAGGACTGAAGGTACATAATAGAAGAGTATAATAAGGAATATGCACCTGTTTAAAATTCCTTGTTGTACCAATTGGCTGCAGCTTTGCAGATATTACCCAAAGCCTAAATTTCTCAAAGAGTATTTTTAACTTTTTTTTGTATCTTTAAATAACCTCTGCCTGTTCCATTTTCCATCAGCTCTTCTCCTTAATTTTCACTTTAAATTTTGAACTTTTTCTCCCTGGATCTATGCAGCTATATTTAACCCAACCTGCTCATAGCAGAAGAAATGATAGTTTGAAAAAGAATGCTCCAGTGAAATGCAAGCTTCTTTATAACCATTCACTCTTTAAATCACAATATTATCCTCATAGTGCAATACCTGACAACATTCCAGGCAAAAAATTAGCATATTTCATTTACATTCATTTCCCTAACTGGGTCTCATTTAGGCAGTGAACAGCAAGGTCCACTCCACCAGCAGCAGTGGCTCTGTCCCCGCTCCCCCAGGGACGAGTCCTCCTGTTTTCCCAGCTGCTTTGCTCTCTTGCTTCCTTTTTCTCACCACACCAGCCCAAGAAACTATAGCAATAGCAAGCAAGAAAACAAATCACCTCTCTTGCACACATACATACCCTGGTGGAGAGGAAATGTCCTTCATCCTTACACTTTCCATATCAGCCAGCAGGCAAAGAGTGGCTGTGGCCAGTGGAGGAGCATGCTGGGGAGTGCGAACACACATTTCTACCCGTTTGTGATCTTCAGGGTATAATGAGGGAGAGCAAGACTTCAGCCAGAGTCAAGTATTAGCAAAATCCTCACAGCATAAAGCTTCCTTTTTCCAGGTGGCATGCACACGGAAAGGACAGTGAAGCTCTCCTTTGCCCATGGACTGGCAAAGGTACAAGTTGGAGGGAATGGCCAGAGGTGAAGTGATTTGCTCAAAAGGAACACGCAGGAAAGTCAGCAGCGCCGCTCTGACGTCTCTCCCTGTAGACTGAGCTTGCATAACTTTTCACCATGGAAATGTATGCCTACAGGCCGGTGTGCTTTTGAGAAGCTGTACCTCTGAGATGGGAAGTCAGGCTGTGAGTCAGTCCTCCTACAGCCTTGCAAACACGAACAAACAGCTACTAGCTATGACCTGAAGCTTGCCCAGGCACTACACTTAGCAAACATGCCAAGCTGATTTCATATTTGGCAGCAGTCACTTATTGCTCCTTATCCGCTTCCAAATTGATGCATTTAGATATATCTTGTAAATCTCATACACTAACCAGCACACTGTAAAAAGCACCAAAATACCAGAGAAGGTGTTGCCCTGGAGAGTTGTGTTGAATCAAAGAGGGCAAAGCGAGAGAGCAGATATGCTGCTGTTGGCCAAGGCTGCACAGCTGGTGAATGGACAGAATTGAACACAAAACCTCCTTACAAACTCACCCTTTAGGGCCATCCTGCTGCAGTGCACTGTCTTTTCTGCAATCAGCATGGGATCATCATTTCCATCATCTTAGTGTGATTAATCCTTCTCTATTGCAGATGGTAGCTTCTGCTGAAATACCAACCATTTGTTTTTATGTTTGGCAAAACACCTTTTCCTTTTATAGGTTTGGCCAAAATCAGCCCAATTTTTCAGGTTGATTGGGCATTTGGCAGTAATGCACCTAAATGGCTTTCTACTGCCGTATGATAACTGAGCGTTGCCACAGGAAGATTTATGGCAGTGAGCCCCAGGTAAGGATGCTCCATTTTCCTGCAGACTGATTAGCACTGTCTATTTCAGTGATTTAAGTGTTTTTTCAAAGAATGCATTTGAAGAGCTGAAATGGATACATATTGTCAGCTTCTGGCAGTTTAAGTGCAAACAGCTGCCCTGAAAGCTCTGTGCAGTACCACAAAGAGATGAGCCTCTGTGAAAGTGAGTCAATCAAAGGAGATAAATCTTTGTGTCAGTTCCAATTATTGAGATACTCCAGTTAACTCAGGGAATCATAGACATTAGACTGGCTTTAAATGCCCACGTGGCTGGGACTACACCATTGCTCTTGGGAGGCAATTTCACTGTCTGACAGATCAAGAGGCTTTTCTCAGCTAGTTAATTCCAATTAAGTTTTTCCTCTCAATTTCATCCTACTATCCATTATCCTCAGTCAGCTACCCTTAGCAATTCCTCTCCTGCCATGCCGCTTGTGTTAAGAGTCCTGGAAATTGTGACATAATTACAAGTACCTGGTGATGACACCCATGAGACCTCTTAGCACTACAGCCTCAGAGCAAAGATGGTTTCTATCTTAAAGAGCTTCTTCCAACTGCTACGGCCTTTTAATCAAGTTATACACTTTAATTTAGGTATACAAGTAACCTCCCCTCCTTGTGTTTTGCCTCTTTTCTCCTCTGATAAGCTTTGTTTCTTCTGACTATCCTGACTTCGGAAGGGTACCAAAGTGTGAAGTGTGATAGCGTAACATTAGAAAAGAGCTGCTGCAGAATTAACTCCTGCTATCTACCTGGAAGTCTACAAGCCACCAGTGTCCTGGAAGCCTTTGCAAGTATGGATAACATAATACAAAAGACGATTTTTTTTCTGCCGTACTACTGTGTCATGAACTTTATATAAAGGTCAATCCATTAAAGAATTCCTTTCCTTGCCCCTCCAAAAATTACTGGGAATAGATGGACTTTGTGGTATATCCTAAAGTCAGTACAACTAGATCATGTCCAGGAAAAAGAACAGTTTTGAAGGCCAGGAGTAGAACCAGTCATATATTTTCAGTAGCAAATGCTTTAGCAATGAAATTAATTTAAAACAAAACATTTTCAGTCAAATTTTTGTTTTTCCCTTGGATTTGTTTCCTAATGATAAAATTATACATACCAAAGCTGAAATGTGCTCCTGACTCCATTTACAACCTGGCTGCACATTGCGAAGTGGATGGGATTCATCAGGGTCTTGTCTATGTTCTTGAGATGGGCTGGTCTCACAGCTCCCCTTCCCTTAACCACACTGCCATCTCTCTCACACTCTCAGGAAGACAAATGGAATGAAAAAATGTGTAAACATATTCCTCCAGCACAGGAAGTCCAAGGGTTTTGCAAGTTTATTTCAAGAAACAAGAGGAATTCAGCCTTTCTTTCAACACAGCAGTGAGCATCGAAGGGTGGCATACTCCTCCGAGGAAAGAAACCACCTTACAAGAGAGTGGGAGGAGGGAGCACAGGAACACTGGGCTCGGGGAGCGTTTGAGGGAATGAACGCTCCTTCGGCTGGGGCGATGAACAATGGGGGACCCAAGCATCTCAGCTTCCTGACGGGAGGGTTGCACTCTTTGCCTACTCAGGAGAACATACGATTGTGTCTACCAACCTGCCATGTAGAAATTAGTTTCTACCCTGCCTCTCAGGAGTGGACAGCAGGGAGCGCTTTTGTCGCTGCTGTCACAGCTGTCCTCAGACCATGACTGGCAGTTGCCAGGCCACGCACTGCATGCTCCCGAGGGCCCTGGCTGCTGCACCAAGCTCAGCTAAGCAGTGGCAAAGTCTGAAAGGATCGATACAGTAAGCACTGACAGTAGAAAACGTAAAGAAGGATGTCTGCATCTGAGAAACAGTGCTAGGACATGCTGCGATTCACAAAGGCCACCGTATGTTCACGTGAGTACAGCATACCCCTAACTCAGTGCAAACTTGAGCAGTCACATTTTTCTTTTTTTGCATCAGAACAAAGAGATAACTTTTCAAGAGCAGAGTCAGCCTTTTAGCATTTCACATAAGACGCCCAAACTCTAGAAAAAATCTCAGGAAAATCTCTGAAAATTGATGTTTCCTCTGACTGCACATAGGGGAAAGCCCAGGGGGCTGCCAGAACATTTAGCAACAAAGACAATGGTCCCTGTCCATGGGCCCTGATGGGATGAACCCACAAGTGCAGAGGGAGCTGGCTGATGTCATTGTGTGGCCACTCTAATCTCTGATCACAGTGACTGGGAAAAGTAACTGAGGACTGGAGGAAAGCTAATGTCAGTCCTATCTTCAAGAAGGGCAAGAAGGAGGACACAGGAAACTAAAAGCCAGTCAAGCCTCACCTTGGTGAGTGAAGGTGATGAAGCAGCTAATCCTGGAAACAATTTCCAGGCACATAAGCAACAAGAAAGTCATCACGAGTAGTCAGCATGGAATCACCAAGTTGTGCTTGACCAACTTAACAAACTTCTATGATGAAATAACTGTGTTCACGTCTGGACTCCTCAGTATAAGGGAGACATGGAGCTCCTGGAGAGAGGTCAGCAATGGGTTATTAAGATGATGAAGGGACAGCAGCATTTCTCACTTGAGGAAGTGCTAAGGGAGCTGGGCCTGTCCAGCTTAGAGAAGTGTCAGGGGAAGCTCATCTGTGTGTACAAATACCTTAAGAAGGGAGAGTGCAAAGAGGACAGAGCCGGGCTCCTTCCAGTCCTACCCAGTGACAGGACAAAAGGCAATGAAACTGAGACAGAGGAGGCTCTGTCTAAACATCAGGAAACACTTCTTCATTGTGCAGTGACCGAGCACTGGCACAGGTTGCCCAGAGAGGCTGTGGAATCTCCCTCCTCGGAGATCTTCAAAAGCTGCCTGGACGTGGTCCCGAACAACCTGCTGCAGGTGTCCCTGCTTGAGCAGGGGCGTGGGACCTTATGACCTCCAGAGGTCCCTTCCAACCTCAACTGTTCCGTGATTCTATGAAGAAAAGTTAGTTTGAACCAGACATGCACGAAATGAATGCAGACTTTAAAACAGTGTCTGTCCTGCTGCCAAGCTTCTGAACCAGCCAGTCCTCTTTCAATTGCATTTTAGCACCCTTATGTAGCCATCAGTAGGATTTCAAATTGGCCACTGTGTGATAATACTTCATCTCCAGCATGCTCCCACCACATCTCAATTATTCACTGGTCTTGCTTTGAATCATGAGGGCATGGCCTTGGAAAAAGGAGTTAATATAAGGTGGAGATATCTGCAAAAACAAACGTCTCCTTTAGCCCTTCTAACTGCATTATCAGTTCAGCAGCAGAATAAACTGATAATAAAACCTGTAGGTATTTTCTCTGGCAGGACAGAGAAACATATTACTAAAAAAAAAAGAAAACTGGAAGAATTTCAAAATGATTAGTTTGTAACCAAACAGCTGCTCTTGGCCAGCGTCATGGGTACAGCAGAAAGTACTAAGCCAAATTCTGCTTGTGTTGCACAAGCTAAAATCCAGAGGAACTGCTCGGAGGTCATCTGAAGTCAAATCCACAGAACTGGGCAGAAGTCCTGCATAGATTTACACCCATGATTAATTTTACACCACCTACTGTCTTGCTGAGATCCCAGGGATAAAATGTGTGTATGTTCAAGTCAAGGTTTAAGCTCTAACCTAGATTTACACCAGTGTAAAGGAAAGCACTACACAGCCCAGTGTTTATATTATTCAGGCCAAGGAAAAAATGCAGTGGCAGCTGTGAACAGTCTAAAAATCAAAACCCTGATGGGAAGACCTTCATGCAGAGGTTTGTGTTGTTGATGCAGCTGACTCTCTGCATATACTTTATCTTTTTTTTTCTCCTTTCAGAGATGGTTGACCTTAAATGCAAAAGGATAACATGGGTCAGGAGAAGTATTTATTATGGATGAGCTTTTTTTCTTTCTTTCATGTTAGCAAAATCCTTTTGTAAAAATTGGCAGGAGTCCTTGTTACAGCTAAATTTCAGACCCATTGGTGATCTGGAATTTAACATTATTTATGTTTCTGTATTAAAAAAAAAAGCAATGAAAAGGAAGCAAATTAAAAGAAAATAATCAGAACACAGCTGAGGTCTGATAGCTTTTCTTTTTGGAACCACTCAATTCTATCTCCACCCTGTCTTTGCTGAAATCAGATCATTATTTCAGAGGTTTGAGGGCTTCCTATATAGAAGTTAGAGTATTTGTTGAAATTGCATGGCACTTACTTATTTCCATGTTGTTGCACAGGCAAGGAGAATGAAACACTTTACAAATTCAGAGAACTAACTAGCATGGCAGAGCGCCTGGTTGCAGGTGTGCAGACTATCATCTGCTTACAACACTAATGTGCTAATAGCGCAGATATTTTGCGGTTTAAATCCTTTGCAGCACAGGTACAGAGAGAATACTCTGTATTCTGTACACCTACAGACAGCAACCCTGGGTGGGGATAAAATCCTGCTGCTGCTGTCACTGAGGCCACACTCCAGCCTCTTGTCCCCCAGCCCACAGCTTTTAATTGGGTTGCAAGGACAAGCAGCCAGATGCTGCAATCCTTGCCCACGCTGTGCAGTATGTGGTTTCTCAGCAATTCACCCCTTGGCTCCAGGGAGTTCTTGGTACCATAAAAGTAACTGCTGAATACAGACGAGAGCTAAAGTTCAGCCCTTGACTGCCAGTGTTGTCCAGACTTGCATCATTCCAGAGAAGATCATTCCTCAAGGGTAGGGTCACAAAGAACATTTTTAGGAAAGGGTTATTTGTGTTTGCATATTCCCAGAATGGTCTTAGGGTCAAACCCGTACTGGCTGCTTTTCCAAGCTTTTACTATCAAATAACACACACAAAAAACTAAGCAGCAAGTTCTTAAAATATTCAGAAAACAGGTTTACTTCTTGCCCATGTTATTTCACAGCAATCTTCCAATAAAGTCAGAGAAAAACACAATTGTTCATTACACAAACATGCCCAAGAGAAAATACTCTCAAAAATCTTATCATAGCCAGGGGCCAATCCTAGTGACGTAACCAGCTCTACCCACACTTCTCCCTTGGCCACTCATTCTTCAGAAGACCTTTCTTCAAACAAATACAGCTCCTTGATTAAATATCTCATCTCTTCAACGCACAGAACATGGAAGGGACCACAAGAAAACAAGCAGCACCACACAGCCCCTCCAAAATGGCTCCCTGGGAGCTCCAGGGAAGCTATTATTAAGCTTACGGTAGAGATGAAGTATCTAAGTTTTGAAGAAGAACACATTTAAATGCACAATGGTTTTCACTTTGAGGCATCCTCCCTCCCTAGCATTAGCATACATTACATATGTGCATACTTAATGCTTTGCAAGCTCCGCAGCAATCAGATTGGATCAGCATAGGGAACTTGCCTTAGTAATTCAGGTGTCTGTGTAATGTCAGACCCTGGAGGTATAGCTAGGGTGACATTTTCAGAAGTGTCTAAATTTTTTTAGACTCTCTAAGCTCCATTGAAACTTGCTTGAGGTGAATTTCAACGGAATTTAGGCTCCCAAATCTCTTTTGTGTTCTAGAAAAAGTTAGCTTCTGTCTTCAAATTTAGCAATAAATAGCAAGCAGACTGCTTGGAAAGTCTGTGAAGTTGGGGATAGAGCAGTAGTTTGGATAGCATGAACGTGAGCACAAATGAGCACAACTCCTTTGAACAGTACAGGTATACTTAATGTGGTGCTCAAGGTCACACAGCAAATCAATGGGCAAACTTGAACCACAGCCCTCAGGGCATATTACATGCATTCGGACGCAGCAGTAATTGAGTAAATGAACAGACTTAAAAGTAGCATTACATCAACTTAACATATGGCTAGAAAGGGGCTTAGGGAGGCTCCTTAGGGATTTGCTGAAAGGAAGAAAGAGTCAAGAGTGGGACTGACGCTAGGTATGAACAGTTAATTTCATCACACACGTAATCTGGCACTGGAAAGTCTGCAACTAATTTATACTCCATAAAACTTCTGATTTTAGTTTCATAGTTTTCACCATGCACTAGTGGAAATACTAACAGTGTGGCACTTGGAGGACACACCTGACTGAACACTGGTGCTGTGTTTGTAGAAGCTGAGATGAAAGACACCCAGTGCCTTGGCTCAGACATCCAAGCTGGCACAAGACTGACAACGACTGCTGGGTAAGCACGTCCTTGTGTGCAGCAGTGAGAACAAGTCCTGTGAGCTGCTGGCCATGAGCTTACCAGCCCTACCTGACAGCATCTTGCCTCTCATTTCAGCTGTCAAAACTGTATCTATGGTATAGCAGTATTTCCTGTTTCCTAATTTGAATGGTTCCCTCAATCGTTTTTCCACTAAAATGCTCAAGCATTTTTGGAAAACATCTAAACAGGAAGAGACCTGACCCCTCCTCCCTGAACATCGTGTGCTTGCTTCTCCTGGCACCAGGACATCACTCGTGTGCCAACTTCTGCAGTGGCTTCAGGACAAACTGAAGGGTGGACCCCATACCTTGTGACTGCACATGGGCAATGCCTTGTGTGTTCTAAAGATTATATGTAGCTTGTGTTGAAGTGTTCAGCAGTCCAATAAATATGTCTTGTGATTTCTAAGTCCTTTCTGTTCCTTGCCAGCCCATTATTCCCGCTTACTGCAGTGCCTGCATGTGCAGAGGGATCCCTGGGTCTGGTCTCCAGGTCGTGGAGGAACCACCCCACAGCCACTGAGCTCAGTGGAAGAATGCTCATTGACTCAACTGGTCTGATGTTGGGCCAGATACTTGTTTCTGGTAGATGGCAGGCAGCTCCTCTCCTGGGCACTTTCACAGGGCACAAAGCCCTTTTTGGGGGGGTTGTTTCCTCTTGGAGACCTACTGGCTCTGGAGCATCACCACAGCCTCCTCATCTGGAAAGGAACGGTCACTGGAATAGAGCCATCACATTCACCACCATCCAGCTGCTTCCACTACAGGCTCCAGAGAGGAATTGCTCTCTCCTCAGGTGGACAAGCTCTCACCCCCACGAGCCTGACCCATGCTGGAAGTCCCTCTCCATTGAAGACGATGGATAAAACAGGTACAGAAGTGCTGTGAGCTTTATGTGCACCACACCCAGCCCAGCCAGGCCAGAGGGAGCTGTGTGTGAGGTGCCAGGAGGGATTTGCTTGGTGAGTTTTGCTTGCCAGGCTCTGGATTCAGCTCTTCCGCTGGTGTAAATCAAATGCTGACACATCTGGGGTTGCCAGATCAACGCAAGAGTGAAAAATACACATCTGAAAGGAAAGGCAGGGACCTGCATGTTTCTGTGCTCACACATTCCTCCTGCACAGCACCCAGGTTTGTTATCTGCATTTTCCTTAAGAAGCCTTAATGTCCCTGGAAATTATGTTTAATACATACCCTAGTATATATTAGGTGTACTAGTGTGAGGGCCTTGCAGCAGTTTGGTCATGCTGCAGAATTAATCTGAGATTGGTAATAACTGCAGAAAATTAGATTTATGTTAATTGTAATATATATATATTTATCCCCAAAGACTTCACTTTCTAAGACCAAGCACCATCCCAAAGAACCAAACCTGTTAGGAAATACCACCCTCCCATGCCCCTTTTACCTCCACGCAGGAGAAGACCTCATTCCTCTCCTGCTGGCCACTACGTGAGGCTGGGGCAGAACATTCTGCATGCATTCACTGCTGGCGGCAGGTGCCCTGGCCCGATGCAGATGACCCAGCCACCAGCTCCAGCCTCTGCTCGTCCCAGCGCAGGGGTGCTGTGCTGTTGATTGCCTTGAATGATTTGGGGTATTTCTGCCAGGGAAGGGGAACATGGCCCAGGCCAGCCCCTGAGAGCCACCAGCAAACTGGCCACAAAGATACACCACCGTCTCCTCTGTGAGGACCTTGCTAAGGCTTAGCAAACTCAGGTGGGACAGCCCACAAAGCTTTTGCTGTTTTTCCTGGTGTTTATATGCAGCTCACCGTGCCTCCTCTCTGCATGCACCCTTAGCATCCACCTTCCCAGCCCCACCAAACAGGGAAGACATGCCTCTCTGAAACCCGGAGAGGCCATGCTGTTTCTCCAGAGCTGAAACCAGGCAATCCCAGACAAAACAAAGTGATAACGCGCCAGAAACTGGTCAGAAAGACTCATGTGGTGAAAATCAATAGAACCGAGTGGTTTGCAGCTGTCCCCCATCCGTCGTGTCTGCTGCAGAGGGAGCGAGGCCCTCGGTGCACTTGCAGCACAGTGGCTGACATGCCCGTCACAGGCTGTCATCTAAATTTTTCCAAGTTCTTTGTTTAATGTCCGATCAGTTTGGAAGCAGTTCAAGGCAAATCCCTGCAATTTCTCCTTTCAGCTGCTTCAAATGACTCTCTAGCCTCAGTAATTAGTAGCTTAATCAGCTAAAGCACTGAACATACAGATCCCTCCACTATGTTGCTCTGATGAGGGACACTGGGTCCACAGCATCAGCAGGGCTGAGACTGCAAGAATGAATCTGCTACAGATTGAAGGACATTGAAGTTCAAAATGAGTTTTCCTTCCGGGTAGCTTTTGAAATCCACAGGCTTTTTAGGAATCTTTTTTTTTTTTTTTTAATTAAATTATGGATCCTTTTGAAAAACCCTTACACCGCATGACAGCATCTTCATCATGAAGCAATGCACGCTCTTACAGAGCAGGCAGAAACAGCACGTGAATAGCCTTGCTTGTTGGACACAGGGAGAAAGAAGCAACACTGGCGTGGGGCGGGCAGCAGCTCCCATCCGCGTCCCCTCGCACGCGGTACGCGGTCCTGCCTCCCGCACAACGTGCCTGTGTCTGCCAGATTTCCCCACCTGCAAGGGGGGAGCTGGGAGGGAGCTGGGCTCTGTCCTGGGAGCTGCCTGACAGGCTGAAGACCAGCCTTCAGAGGGGATGTCCCTGCTCACGGTGGGCAGATCCTGGTCACTTGAGATGAACAATGCTACACGCTACAGACAGGAGGAGCGAATACCACTGTCCGGCCCAGGTAATACCTGAATGTACCACTTGTTCAGTTTCAGATTGCCAAAAATATGCTCATTTTTGATGGAGAATGACTCACACAACTAGGCACACTTCGCTGACTAACTGCACAAGTATTGGTGGTGGGGTGGCCTTGGGTCTGCGTGTAAATCATTTCCACCAAGAGGTTTTAAGCACTGTAATTCACTTATTTATTCAGCAAACGCACCACACTGTACTCTATTTCTAGTCTTTTAACAATATACCCACTTCTAATAAAACTTCAAGAAGTTTACAAGATGACTTCCGTACCCCAGCATCAGCCAGCCTGGCCCCGACCACATGTGTATTCTACCGCTGTTCAGTACAATGTTCAACGAAAAAGCATGCAAAATTAACATTCCCTGTGCTGTCAAACTGATTAGAGATTCAGCTCAGATAAGAGAGGAAGCGTACGGTCAGGCGCGGGTTCCCGAGCGTCTGTAAATAGCTGTTTGACACGGCTTAGACGGAGCCCAGCACCAGACATCTGCCTGGGCTCTGCCCTCCATTTGCCTCTTGCCTGCGTGAGCAGAACTGACAACAGAATGTGTCTCCTTTGAGGAGGAGCTTTTGAAAAACATATAGGGTGCTCTGCTAAACTACCCGAAGCTGATGAGCTGTTGCCGTTCACTGCGGCGGCAAAAGGGTCACTGGAAGCCTGCCTGGGGCCGGGTCCCATCGGCCGCCCGTGGGGCTGGCAGCAGCAGGACCTCTATTCACCTGTTGGCCTCACTGACTTTGCCAAATGACACACGCAATCTAAGAACGTTTCCAAAATGCTCTGAAAGAGAAGAGTAGACATAACGCTGCTCTTTATTCACTTCAGTCCAACAGAGGGACTTGAGGAACAATTTTGCCACCTGCTCTGGGTGAGGGTCCCCAGCGCTGGTGACACTGCTGGTCCCCCACTGCAAACCCAAGCACGCTGTGACACCTAGTGGCAAGGACCCCGACAGCCCAGAGAAGGCATGTGACATGCGCTTGGCACCATCCCTGGACAATCAGCCACGCGAGGTGGAGCAGTGACCACGGCACCGCAGGGTGTTCCACATTCACCTCCACCACCTGCCCGTCCTTTTGCAAGGGTTTACTTAATGTGTCAGCCTTTTTTTCAGACTCTGTTCGATTTCATGCACCATCATCAGTGGCATATTCAATGTTAGCTTGAATAATGATACAGAAATTAAATCAATAGGCTTTGCCTAACAAATAGAAAGGCCCCATCATCCAAAGCTGGGCTGCATAAGTCAGGGATGCCATCTGGTTACCGTGCTGCTTACTGAAGGAGGAGAGGAGCAATTACCAAATACAATGTGTAAAACTGAGAAAAGGTCCGGTTTCAAGAAGGTCCTGGCTCTCGTTGGAGAGGAGGCAGGAAGGAAAGCGGGCAGCCGCCGTGCAGCGCACGAGCACTGGCCCCTTCGCGGAGCCCCCTGCTGCATGACCGCAGCCCCCTGTACCCCGCCGGGCCTGCCCCTGCCCACAGGCGAGGCAAGCAGCAGCAAGGAGTGCGGTGCTGGGGCTTCCCTGGCACCAAGGCGGCTGAAAGCAGGCCTGTTCAGGGTGCTTCGGGTCACCGGACTGCGCGGAGACACGCGGGTGATGCCGAATCCAGCAGCCCCAAGACATCAGGCACCACGGGAAAAACCTTGCTGAGGTGTCAGTAGGGCCTTTCCTTCGTCCTCTGCCTGTCAGAAAACTGTTTTAACGCATGAAACAGCTTCTTGTTCAACACCATTCATCCGCTGGGGAAGGCGCATTCCCCTCCCCACGCAAACCTGGCCCCCACGCCGCTCTGCCCACGTTTGCTGCGCCAGCGCTCAAGCGCAAAGCTTTCTCGTGGCGAATTGCTCTTGGCGCACGTCTGGCAACACGGCCCATTCTCGCTGTGATTTATAGCTTACGCCATCACTTCGGTCATTTGCAAAAGATAAGCGATTTCCCCCCTAAAAAATGCACGTTTTCCACCGCCTAGAGGTCCCGTGTGTAGCGGGGTGCTCCGTCCTGGCCTCGCTCGCAGCAAAGGAGTTGGGCTCCTCCTCAGCTCCCGTGCTCGGCTCCCCGCCAGGGTGACGCAGAGCAACGAGGAATAAATCGCCCCAAAACTTGGCCGCAGAGCACCCGCAAACAGAGGGCTGAAAACTCGGCTCGATTTATTTCACAGAGCGGCGAAGGGCAAGAAACGCATTGCTACTCCCCCGGCGGGACGGCGGCTGAGGGGCAGCGAGGCGGGCGC